>NMUG010002044.1:0-16627 GCA_002855965.1 Monotropa hypopitys | reverse complement strand
TTTAACCGTCTTTACATCTCTCTCGATGGCTTTGCATTGTCCTCTAGAGTGATACGGTGCATACATATAGAAGGATCAATGCCATCAAGATCGGCCACCGACCATCCTATGGCTTCTTTATTCTTTTTCAACTCCTCAACTAACCGACTTTCTTGTAAATGAGTCAAGTCGGAGGCAATGATTACTGGGAGTGTTTCAATGGGTCCCAAAAATGCATATTTTAGTTTAGCCGGCAAAGGGTTCAATTCAAGAGTAGGTGGAACTTCCAAAGATGGTGGTGCCAGAACACTTGACACATCAGAAAGAGGCTCAAATTGGGGTACCCATTTTGGCGCCGCACCATCTAAAAGTAAATTGACTTCTTCGATTGACTGGTCAATGTCAAAGTCATCAAACCCAAAATGTGCCAAGCAAGCCTCCAAAGGATCACTAGTGAGAATGTAAGGCATTGCTTCCTCGACAACTTCATCTATGATATCGTGCTCTTTTACTTATCAAACAAGAATTAAGATATTGCAGCCAAGCGTGAACTGTGATGTGCAAAACAAAACGTGCCATGAACTACTCTATTAAGAAGTTAGCAAAAGAAATTAACAGGTCACAGGATATCCAAGTAGCAATCATGCACGATGCTCAATCAATTTTACTAAGCATGCAAATAAGGTTAATTATTTTCGAGCAACAAGATTCAATAAAGTAAAGGTATAAATAAATGAATTGAAATGCATAATCAACCTTTTATTAATCCATTTCCTCTCATTTATCTTTGTTTCCTCTTTTCCCATTTATTTATGTTTTAATTTAATTTAATTTTAATTTATTTTCACCCTTTTTCTTACTGTCCAGAAACCCCACAGTGGGTTCACATTTCGATATACGTTCGGTCGTATATTGAAATGTGTCCCTCAAATCCACATTCCGATATGCCTTCCACTGATCGCATACCGATTGCTTCCACTCCATTCACATTTTTATATGATCCATCCTTCCACTTCGATATACATCACATTTTGATATGTGACCAGTTTGATTCCATATTCCGATTACTCCACCGTCATCATATATCGATATGTGATTTATCCACATATCAGTATGTGACACCATCGAACTAAAACCCAAAAAACCCATGAACACTGTTCATATTCTTCCTCCCCATTTTAATCAAACCTAGACATTCCAACTATGAATTGAACACCCACATCCAACACATAGCATCCCCAAACACATGTATTCTTTCTAATACCCACATCCAACACATAGCATCCCCAACACATGTATTCTTTCTAATACCACTTAAAATAATCAAATCTATTAATTTTGCTAAGAATACACAAAAACCCATTTTCGTATCCTTAAAACTCCTTACTAATTCTCAACCTAATCCATGGATAATTTCAGAAATCTAACAAGGGTAAATTAAACCCATTAAACCTAATAGATTCTCTAATTCAACAAAACTATACACATACAATCCATATCCAAAGTTTGAAATCAATTCCTTAATTTTCTTTCAAAACTCACGAAATTTCCAATATCAACAATAAAAAATAACTCAAAAGGGGTTTTAGGTTCTTCTTACCCGATTGATTGAGCTTCCTTAGCCTTTTGGTTGAATTCTAAGCCAAATCTGAGTAATTTCCCAAATTCCTCCTCTCTATCCCTCTCACGCATCTCTCTCTCTCTCTACAATTGTTCTGAACTTCATCTGAGTTTAAAATATGTGTGGATTGATTCCACTACTTGAGAACAATTACTTCCGAATACAAAAAAATCCCACCTCTCGATTTCCAATTGACACCTGCCATTTTACCCTATATCGATTCATAACTCGATTATCTTGTCACCCATTTCGATATGTTGCTTATATGTCATTTCGGTATATTCTTAATCCCATTCCGATAAGTGATCCATCCCTTTTTTCATATCGATATAGATTTCACACATTCCCATTCCCATAGTGAGATCACATATCGATTGGTCTCTTTACGCATTTCGATATGTGATTACCGCATGATGACACATATCAAAATGTGTACACACTACACATTTTGGAATGAAGTTCAATTTAAGCCAAGAAGAACTGAACAATAGCATTATATTTCGATATATGCACTCTTCTAGCCCTAACACATTTCGATATATGATTCAATTTTAGGCTAGGCACAGTGATCAGTAGGTTCACATTTTGAAATATGACCCTTCTACCCTAAACTCACATTTCAATATATATAAGCCTATTTAGATTAATTTCCAGACACTTTTACGAGCATTTCCTTAACTCATTCCTAATCTTTTTAACACACATTAGCCTTTGTTTCTAAGGTCTCTTTAATCCCTCATTCCCATTAACTTAATTAAGTTACTTTAACATGGTAATATTTCGATATATGCACCCTAAGCTCACATTTTGATATATATAAGCCTATTTAGGCTAATTTCCAACCACTTTTACGAGCATTTCCTTAACTCATTCCTATTTTTTTAACACATTAGCCCTTGTTTCCATGGTCTCTTTAATCCCTCATTCCCATCAACTTAATTTAGTTACTTTAACATGGTAATATTTCGATATATGCACTCTTCTAGCCTAGCACATTTCGATATGTAATCCAATTTTAGGCTAGGCACAGTGATCAGTAGGTTCACATTTCGAAATATGACCCTTCTACCCTAAACTCACATTTCGATATATATAAGCCTATTTAGGCTAATTTCCAACCACTTTTACGAGCATTTCCTTTACTCATTCCTAATTTTTTAACACATTAGCCCTTGTTTCTATGGTCTCTTTAATCCCTCATTCCCATCAACTTAATTAAGTTACTTTAACATGGTAATTCACACATTTCAAGCTGAAAACATAAGTAAACTTGCGATAAATTTAAATTACGACGAATTTTCTAAGACGGGTGTTACATATTCAATTGTTGATGGGATCCCATCATGAACTTTTTTCGACTTTTTTTTGCGACGGACTTTAGAAAATACCTCTCTGAGATTGGGTAGCTGTTTGACTCCTATGAGTCTTTCTCTGATTTCATCAAGGGTTTTGTTCAAACCTAACAAAAATTTATATACCTGTTTTCCTTCGACAATCTTTTTATAAAGCAATCTGTCAGTGACACAATTCCAATTATGAATCTCAAACGTATCAAGTTGATGCCATAAAGGTGTAAGGGTATTGAAATAATCAGTTATCGAAAGGTCGTCTTGACGCAAATCGGGGAGGATACCTTCGGTCTGGACGATTTCTGATTTGTTTTCCTTGTCTAAAAATGTTTCTTTTGCCATGTCCCAGATTTCTTTGATAGTATTAAATACAAGAAAATTTTCTCCAATGTCAGTGGTCGTTGAGTTCACAAGCCACGACATGACCATATTATTGTATGTCATCCACTTTTTGTAAGTTGGTGTTGTGGTTTCTCGTGCCGTCAATGCTCCGGTGATGTAGTCGCCTTTCTCCTTTCCCTGTATGAACATTAATATGAACTGAGACTATTGCAAATAATTTTGCCCATTCAACTTATGGGTGATGATTGGAAGACGAGAGATCTCCATCTGATGAGAGGATGAAGACGATGAGATGATATCAGAAGAAGAGGAGGATGCGTTGGTTGTCATTTTGAATGCGAGAACGTATTTAGCCATAAAAGGAGAGAGTCAAGTATGAAAAATTCGAATACTGATTTAACGAAGAAGACGAGGATGATGAGACAAGATTAGACTTGTTATGATGCAATGGAGAAATTAAAAATGAAAAATATTGAGGAACTCTTAATCAAGAAATTTCGTATTGTTTCATTAATCGAATAGATAAAGAAAAACCAAATAAATAAATTACAAAGATGACATAATTCCTAAACCATTTAAGGACAAATTCTAACCTAAATAGGAAATTAAATAAAAGGAAACGGAAAACAAATATTCCCAAATATATGATCTAGTAGCGAAATTCCACGAACTATTGGTAGTTGAGGTAGGAGTACCTGTAGTTCCTTTGAGGCAGAACATATTACTACGGGAAGTACCAGTAGCTGAAGGACACAACATACATAAATAAAGTACAGAGAGCCTCATTACCGTTAGTTGTTGGCTGCCCTTGGACACTAAGTACCGGTACTTAAATGATTGAAGGCTTGATTTCCAAAAGTATTGTTGTCTTAGAAGCTTTAGCTGCATTTTTTTGCTTAGCGTTGTGGATCACCCTTTGAATTTGAGCTATTGTGTAAAAAGTTACACAAGAACAAGGAAAAAATAGGGCCTTTGTTATCGAGATTGGTGTTGGCCGTAAGCTATGAAGCATAAATACTTTCGGGAAGGAAGTCATGTCCAGATACCTATATTTCTCAAATAAGCAAGAAACTTATTTGTCATCCTAAACTTATCCACATTTTTTTGAACTTCTTTCTCTTCAATTTGAAGTAATCATATACTGTTTGGATAAGAAGTACAGATACGGACATGGGACTCGGACACGAGAGGGACATGCATACATGTGATTTTCCAAAAAAATAGGACATAAACACATTGGGAATACATTTTAAAATTAAATAATACTTATGTACAATGGATGTATTATACAATCATATTATTTTCGTCAAATTAAAGGTAAAAAACAAATAATATTACCTAGAAGACAAATCATTCAAAAAAGTTGAGAATGTAGATTAAGGCGAGGGAAATAGGATTGGCAAGAAGAGAGAAACAGAAACAAAGAAAGAAGAAGGGAGATAAAGGGTCAAAGATGAACAAGAAGAGAAACACCTGTAGAAACTTCAGTCCCATAGTCGTTTCTCTCTCCACATCGATTATATGGGTATTAGTTCAAAATATTAGCTGTAATATTATTGTAAATATTACAGTTTTCACCTTCAAATGTAAGTATTAGTTATAATTCTATTATGATTTAAAATATTACATTTTGACCCGTTTAAGGTTTTAAAAGTTGCATTCTGACCCGAAACTTGTCCCGTACGTGCAATTCAGTTCTCGGACACATATTTCCACATGTATGACATGTTTTGGATGTGTCTGATCCTGTCTGTGTCCTGCACGGATACGAGAGACTCGGAAAGGTGTTTTTGTTTCTTAGTTGTTTGGATATGTAGGTCACACATTCGAAGTACTTTGAAATTGAAGCTTGTCACAGTGCTCGGAACAATAGGCAATGATTCATAGGCTAAGTTGATGCTCGCCTCCAGGCCCCCATCAAGGCTGGACTATTGAAAAATGCCTCAAGTCATTTAAATTTGTCGCTTAACTCCAAATGCATCTGCCTTGTTTATGGGGTGTTCACACAAGGTGCATCTTTTTGCATTTTTATGCATTTTATGTGAGGCATGCTCTTTCCAGGAACACAGTCTATTGTTCTTCACACTCTTACCCTCCCTCTCAACGTGTAAATTTTTGCTCGAGGTAGAGAGTACCTATTTGGTTATTTTTTTCATCAAAATTGGTGTACAATTATATTAACACACACACACACACACGTTAAGGTTTATAGGAGTATATGTAGATTTTTTGGAAAAATTGTGTTTTTTCCGGATTTTGGAAATTATTTCTTGAGGGACCCGACCACCGATTTTAGTAATTTCGGATGGGTTGGATACTACTAGGATAGGAGTACGATTAAAAAAAAATAATCGACAAAATCCGTCGAAAGATGAATAAGATATTGCCGTGCAAAGTCGGCTCGGGACGATTGAGGGGAGTACCCTCTTAGGTTGGGTCCCACATTGGAAAAATTGGGTGTTAGATGATGTGTTTATTTTTTATGGTGTGCGACTTAGTGTCACAACCAAGTAAGAGGAAAGTAATGTGATGTGCGCATTGCTTATTTTCCCACACGCGCGCGCCGCCGCCGCCCGCTCGGCCGCGCCCGTGCCCGCGTCCCGAGTCCCGGGTCCCGGGTCCGAGATCCGTGGAATGTGTTTGAAGTTAATCTTTTTGGGCAAATTTCGATTGGGCCTTGATAGGATTGGATAGCCCATAATCGATTTTAATTTTGGACCAACCCTTGGCCCAACCTTTGGCATAACCCGTCGGCCCAAATGTAATTTTGCATCTACGGGAATTCTTATCGAAACCCTAGCAGGTGATTCGTTTGAACGCAACTGAATCGATTGGTATGATGCGTAACGTATATTTAAACATAAATGCAATACAAACGAATTACTGAAATGAATCATTGGTATGATGCGTAACGTATATTGCAAACATAAATGCAATACAAACATTTAGTAGTATCTCAAACGTTTGGAGAATTTACAAACATTCGCAATTAATCAGCTGTAATGATGCTCGATCGAGGTTGTGGTTAAAACCCTCTCGATGTTCATCAAAAAGACAGACTCACGATACAGTTGCAAAACAACAACCCTACTGCAAAAGTTCTGGTTCCTCCTCGTTACCTCGGCATTTGGCTACGAGAGGTATTTCAATTCCTTCAACAGAGACTGTATAGTCACGATAGAGTTCGACAGGCCAATTTGTATAAATGCGATACAAATCGGAACACCGATTGTATCCTGGAAATCGAACGTCGGAAAACCCTCTAGCACTCGGTGGAGGCGACGAATTCGATTTAAGGATATTGTGTATAACACAGGTCTTCGGTGACGACGAATTCGATTTAAGGATACTGTGTATAACACAGGCCTTCGGTGATGTTATTTTCTCTTCGTTAAGCTAACGTGGTTTTTTCTGCACATTATAGAATGATTAACAAGTTTCTGCAGGTTTTTGGAAAGAACTCCAACAATATTAAATCGAATCTGTTAAGGGGATTTTCGATATCGCATTTCGTTAATTTCTTTACGAATATTACCAAGCAGTAGCCTTCGTCTGTTATTTTCAGTTCAGTTCTAATTTTTCCCAGGGTATTCTTATTTGCTTCAGCACAATAAATTTGATTTTAGCACATCTACTTGGCTGAGCTATTTTCTGTTAACAGTCACTGAGGTCTCTTTCTATAATCAAATCACACCTTTCCTCATTAAAATTTACGGAAGTTTTAATGTTCTGTATTTTAGGCTTCTGTTTGAATTCTAAAGGTTATTAAGTTTTGTATTTGGCGCATTACATACAGCTATTCTGTTATAAGTTCTATTCATTTCATTGCTGAATATTGATTCAGACTAAGTTTTATGCTGTTTGTTTTGATTGTCTAAAGTTGATTACATAAAAATCGACTTCGGTTCGCTGTTATCAAAACCATTTCACTTCAGTACTATTATTCTTTCAATTGTTACATCAGATTGTAACAATTACCTTTTGGCTGTTTGTTTAGGAGCTCTAAAAGCAGAACACTAATTTTGAGTATTAATACTCATAATCGTTTGTTTAACTACGCATCAGAAATTCAAAAAATCAGAATTTTTAAAGCCTAAACAGAATACATTTTCTGTTTGAGTATTTGTTTAGTTTGTGGATTGATTACAGTTTTTTTGTAGCTGCTTTCAAATGGCAAACAACAACGAAACTGGAAACAATGTTTCGGCCAATCCACTTGCACCCTTGGCTACCGATGCTCCGCCGGCCAACGCGGCGATTACCATCAATATTGGCACGATACCAGTGGATTTTCTTAGGCCTTCAGGCTCGGCGTCCCTGCCTCCGTTTCCGGCACCCTTTCCGGTGAATCATGCGATTCGACCGGATAAATTTACGGGTCCGGATTTTAAAACGTGACAAAACAAAATGGTATTCTACCTAACGACTAGGGCCTTGCGAAGTTCTTGTCAGAGGCTGCACCTGTTGTCGCTGAGGATGACACAGATGTGCAAATGCGGATTGCCTATGACCAGTGTATTAGTGCGGACTTCTTATGCTGTAACTACGTGCTGGACGGACTTGATAATTCTCTTTATAGGGTATATCAAGTCAAAAAGACAGCCAAGGAACTTTGGGAGTCCCTAGAGAAGAAGTACAAGGTCGATGGCGCTGGCTCCAGGAAATTCTTGGCCAGCAAGATGCTTGATTTTGTGATGCAGACTGGTGTCTCACCAACTGCAGCATTCGAACTAACACAACGGAAATAAGGTCGAAAACAAAATGATAAACAGAATACCACCGTTGATCACAGGAGGATGCCATCGTTGATTCTCTTCTCGATTGCTGTTGATTGACAAGCTAATACCAGAATCAAGGCTCGCTAGATTGTTGATTCGTAAACGAATGCCCAGACAAACGGCTTCATATACAATCGTTGATTCACCAGGTGAATAACGAGAGGGGATGAGGGTTGAACAAGCAAAATCTGCTGTCAGGTTTTTATTTTTATCGAAAGTCCCTCAAAAACTTACATCATTCCCTATTTATAGGGCGACAGTAAGAAACCACAAGTAGCAAAAACCCTAAGTACGATTACTGGGCTTTTGATAGATTAGGCTCAAAAAAGGAAACAAAAAGGGAACCCTAAACACGTGGGGTCCCACAAAAAAGGAATAAAAATAACTGAATAAAAATAAGCAATCATGGGTTGCCGAGCTGCCAGAGGCGGAGATGTCCCGTAGAGTGGGAGCTCAGGAGAAAGTCATGCAGCTCGGGGAATGTTTCTGCCCCGGTTCTTCAGTGCGGCACTGCGTGTCCGCGATGCCACTCCTCTCATATACTTCTCAGCCTTTTTGTCTGCATCATCCTCTCCAGGTAGGCAAGGATTCGACCTCGAATCTGGCACGTCCTCTTCCTCAGAGCTGTCTCCATGATATGGCCAGAGATGTTTTATGTTGAAGACATCCAAAATGTTAAGGTGACTGGGTAGCCGCAACCTGTAAACGTTGGCGTTGATTTTCTCAATAACTTCGTAAGGTCCAATCTTCCGAGCAGTCAGCTTGCTGTACTCGTGGGCGGTGTACCGATCCTTGGTTAATACAGCCCACACGAAATCTCCTTCATTGAATTCCATCAGACGCCGTCACCTATCCGCTGCCTTCTTGTTCTTGTTCCCAGCTTCTTTCAAGTTTTCTTGCACCTATTTATGAATATTCTGCAGTTCTCCCACAAACTCCTCAGCCTTCTTGTGGATCTTCTTCAGACTTGGTACAGGCGCAAGGTCGATTGGTGCTCGGGGTTGGAATCCATAGTTGGCCATCAACAGACTAAATCCCGAGCTGCTGTGAGTGGATCTGTTAAACGCAAACTCCGCTTGATACAATTTCTGATCCCATGCCTTTGGATTTTCTCCCACCAGACACCTGAGCAAATTACCAAGGGAACGATTTACCACCTCAGTCTGCCCATCCGTCTGAGGGTGGTAGGCACTGCTGAAATCAAGCCGAGTGCTGGTCAGCTTCCACAGGCATCTCCAGAAGTAGCTCCAGAACTTTGAATCTCGGTCGGAAACAATGGATGTTGGTAACCCATGGAGGCGGTATACTTCTCAGAAGTAGAGCTGTGCGATATGAACAGCGTCATGAAGTGGGCCATTTTAGTGAACCAGTTCACGACTACAAAGATGGAATCGCATCCGCGCTGAGTGCGCGGCAAGCCAAGGACGAAATCCATGCTCACACTGGACCAAGGCCTTTCGGGGATAGGTAAGGGCATATACAGTCCTGCGTTTGTAGCTGACCCCTTGGAGACCTGGCAAACTCTGCATCTCTCCACAAGCTTAGTCACATCTCGGCGGAGGGAGGGCCAATAATACGTCTGGCTGACCAACTGGTAAGTTTTGTCTCTGCCGAGGTGTCCTTCGTGCAGCTCCTTGAGGATTTTGAGTCGTAGACTGGAGCTCGGTATACACAGCTGAGCACCCTTAAAGAGAAATTCCTTGTGTAGAGTATAATCCGTTCGCCGACCTGCCACAACTTCCTGAATGATCGGAGCAAATAACTCATCAGTGCAGGTGAGCTCACTGAACGAATTAAATCCCAACACTTCCACTCGCAATGTAGTGAGGAGACAAGTGCGGCGACTAAGGGCATCCGCGACCCTATTCTCTACACCTGATTTGTGTTTGAGAGTAAAGGTAAACTGTTGAAGGTAAGCCGCCCACCTGGCATGTCGAGCTGACAGTTTATCCTGACTATTGATATGTTTTAAAGCATCATGGTCAGAGTACAATACGAAATCACTTTGGGAAAGGTAGGGATTCCAATGTTTCAATGCCTGAATGAGGGCATAGAATTCCACGTCATAAGTGCTGTAATTTAGCCCTGGCCCATGCAACTTCTCACTATAGAACGCGATGGGTCTCCCTTCCTGACTAAGAACGGCTCTGATCCCCACCTTGGAAGCATCACAGTGTAATTCGAAAGGTTTAGAAAAGTCGGGCAATGCGAGCACAGGAGCGGTGGTCAATTTACCCTTGATATCTTGCAACGCTAGCGCAGCTGACTCCGTCCACTGGAACTGTCCCTGCTTCATACACTCCGTAATTGGGGCCACAATGGTGCTGAAGTTCGCAATGAACCTTATGTAGAACGAGGCGAGGCCATGGAAACTTCGCACTTCATGTATGTTCCTCGGGGTAGGCCATTCCTGCACTGCCGAGATCTTTGTCTGATCGGCCGAAATTCCATCCTTGGACACCACATATCCTAGGAAGATCACGCTGCTCATCATAAAGGAACACTTAGCTCGGGACACAAAGAACTGCCCTTTCCGTAGTAAAGATAAGACTTGGCGCAGATGTTGGAGATGTGTGACACAATCTGGGCTAAAAACAAGTATGTCATCAAAGTATACAACCACATATTTTCCAATCAGGGGTCGAAATAATTAATTCATCACCCTCATAAAAGTGTTCGGGACGTTAGACAGTCTAAAGGGCATAACCATCCATTCATAGAGGCCTTCCCGAGTTTTAAAAGCAGTCTTCCATTCATCACCCTTCCGTATACGGATCTGATGGTAGCCACTTTTTAATCCAATTTGCTGAATATTGATGCCGTGCTGAGCTGATCCAGGAGATCGTCCAGCCGCGGAATAGGAGATCTGTACCGCACAGTTATTTTGTTGATACCACGACTATCCACGCACATTCGCCATGAACCATCCTTCTTCGGCGTGAGCAGAGCAGGTACAACACAAGGGCCAAGACTTTCCCTTATGTGTCCCTTGTCTAGAAGCTCCTCCACTTGGCTTCTCAGCTCCTCATGTTCCTTAGGGCTCATTCGGTAGTGCGGCCTGTTCGCCAGAGCGGCTGCAGGGACCAAGTCGATCTGGTGCTGGATGTCACGTAGAGGTGGCAGACCTGTGGGAAGCATGTCGGGGAAAACATCATTGTATTCTTCCAGCAATTCCCGCACAAAATCAGGGATTGCCTCAAGAGTTTGTCCGCTGCCGAGCTGCTGGATAGCACTACACGGCTCTTGCTTTTTCACCACTAGGGCGTACACAATGCCAGAGTCCATTACCTCGCCGATGAACTTTCCTCTGGTCAACAGGTTGGGGGAGTGTACTGCACTTAACTTTGGGACTTCTTCCCTGTTTGGGCATAGAACCACCTTTACATTATTGGACATGAAACTGTAGGTGTTCTTTCGGCCATCGTGCTGCACAGAATTGTCAAATTGCCACGACTTCCCTAATAAGATATGGCAAACGTCCATGTCTACCACGTCACACCAAATCTGGTCCTTGTAGTTGAATCCAATAGAAAAGGATACCAAACTTCTTTTGCTTATTGTAACATTCCTCCCCTCTTGTAGCCACGCCAGTTTGTACGGGCTAGGATGATCTTCTGTCATTAAGCCTAACTTTCGTACGGCTTCCTTAGATATAACATTCTCGCAGCTTCCCGAGTCAATAACAAATTTGCACACCTTGCCTCCAACGGTACATCTGGACTGGAATATGTTGTTTCGCAGCCAATCATCACTATGAACATCTCGGGATGTTAGGCAGGTCCTTCGGACTACTAGCAAGGGTCCGCAGTCCCCAGCAACATGCTCCTCCCCTTCTCCTTCATTCAAGTCATCTTCGAGAAGTTGTTCCACGGGATCTTCCTCCTGCTGATCAAATTCCACCCTTACGAGCCCATCATTATCAATGAGTAGCCCTTTCTGGATGGCGGGCTTTTTGCAATCCATAAACCTGTGGCCGGACTCCCCACACTTGAAGCATCGACCCGCACTGACAGTAGTTGGTCTTGCCACACTGGGAACCAGGGCCGGAGCTCGGCTGGTTTGGGGAACAGCTCGGCTCACCTCCAGAGGTGCTACAGGTCGGCCATGAGATGCCGGCCAAAGTGACGCATTAGAACGCCTCTTGGTCTGCCTTTCTAATTGTAATGCCTTCTGATATGCATCAGAGAGGGAGTAAAGTTCAAACATGTTGAGAGTATCTTGGTATGGCATTTGCAACCCACCAACGTAATGGGAGATCATCTGGTCAGTCGTCTCATCAAGGTCGTTCCGTGCCATTAACTGGTAGAATTCTGTCGTGTACTCATCCACTGTCCGTGATCCTTGCCTCAGGTTCTGGAACCGCTAATACATAACTCTGGAATAATTGTGGGGCAGGAATGGCTCACGTAGGTGTTTATGGAGCTTTTCCCACGTCTCAATCTTTCTTTTGCCCATCCGAGAACGGTTCGTCTTCAGTTGCTGCCACCAAGCTGCAGCTCTTCCACGAAAACGCGTGGCCACGAGAGGGACCCGTTTGTTCTCAGGTACCTCTTTGAACTCAAGTACTTCCTCAACAGCAAATAGCCAGTCAAGAAAATCTTCTGGCTTCATTCCTCTATGAAATTCTGGAACATCTATCTTCAGGCCAGTTTCCCATTTAGAGGAAAGTGACACTTCTCGCTCCTCACGTCTGGGGTGGTGCTGGGGGTGTCTCTCCGGCCCCCTTTCTGATTCTTCCTCCGCAAAGGGGTTTTCGTCGTACTCGCCATCATCATTGTCTGGTTCCACCTCCTCCTCACGAGGATTTGGTCTCTGTTGGGGGCGATGGGGCTGTTGGGGTTGTCGGTGCTGTAATTAAAGCTGAATAGCTACAACACTCGCCGCCAGGCTTTCCACTGTCTGTTGTAACCTATCGAGTCTGTCTTCCTCAATCTCCTGGGCTGGTCATCTTCTAGGGGCCATGGTTCTGGTAGGATGGACTATTGCCTGGAAGGATAGAAACTGCGCTCTGATACCAACTGATGCAGACTGGTGTCTCACCAACTGATGCAGACTGGTGTCTCACCAACTGCAGCCTTCGAACTAACACAACGGAAATAAGGTCGAAAACAAAAAGATAAATAGAATACCACCGTTGATCACAGGAGGATGCCGGTGTTGATTCTCTTCTCGATTGCTGTTGATTGGCAAGCCAATACCAGAATCAATGCTCGCTAGTCTGTTGATTCGTAAATGAATACCCAAACAAACGGCTTCATACACAATCGTTGATTCACCAGGTGAATACCGAGAGGGGATGTGGATTGAACAAGCAAAATCTGCTGTCAGGTTTTTAATTTTATCAAAAGTCCCTCAAAAACTTACATCATTCCCTATATATAGGGCGGCAGTAAGAAACCACAAGTAGAACCCACAAAAAAGGAATAAAAGTAAATGAATCAAAATAAGCAATCATGGGTTGCCGAGCTGCTAGAGGCGGAGATGTCTCGTAGAGTGGGAGCTCGGGAGAAAGTCATGCAGCTCGGGGAATGTTTCTGCCCCGGTTCTTCAGTGCGGCACTGCGTGTCCGCGATGCCACTCCTCTCATATACTTCTCAGCCTTTCTATCTGCATCACTTTGTGATGGTGGACTCACGCTCTGTGGTGAGCCAAGTGCAGGAGTATCAAGTACTTTTGCAACAAATGCAAGGAGAGGGATTGCGTATGGCTGAATCTTTGCAAGTGGCTACGGCTATCCACAAGTTGCCTCCATCTTGGATGACATTCCGAGGCTATTTGCAGCACAAAACGAAGGAGACGACCTTCGAAACTCTTGTGACGAAGCTGCGAATTGAAGAAGATAATGTCAAAAATGAAAGACATTTAGTGGCTGATGTGATAGAGCACAGTCAAGGCTCTGGCTCAAGGGAGGGGAAACCTTCCTACAAGGAGAAAAATAAGGTTGTAATGAATAAGCAACCAACTGCGAAACTGAATCCTGCTGGTGGGATCTCAAAGAAACCCACTGTTCAGTATAAGCTCCAGGGAAATTGCTATAATTGTGGTAAGGCGGGGCACCGATCTAATGAGTGTAATAAGCCTAAGAAGCTCCGTCCCCAGGCTAATGTGACAGAGGGAATCATCGATGACATCTCCGGGCTCAACGTCAATGCCATGGTCTCTGAAGTTTGTTTGGTGGCTTCTCATCCCAGGGAGTGGTGGATAGACACTGGCGCAACACGCCATGTCTATTCTGATAAGGCAGTGTTCTCTTCATTCACACCGGTAACAAACGCTGATAAGCTGTATATGGGGAATTCTGCAACATCTGAGGTTCAAGGAATTGGAAAAGTAATCCTGAAGCTGACTTCCGACGTGAATCTCTCACTTAATGATGTGCTGTACGTACCCGAGATCCGGAAGAATTTGATATCCGACTCTCTGATGATCAAACATGGACTCCGCTTAGTGTTTGAAGCGGACAAGGTGGTGCTGACGAATGCAGGAGTTTTTGTGTGGAAGGGATATATGATGGATGATTTGTTCAAACTTGGTGTTATATCTATTGTATTTCCACTGAAAATTAATAAGAATGATGCTACTCCTTTCGTTTATATGCTTGAATCTCCTTCATTGTGACATGGTAGATTAGGTCACGTAAATTACAATTCTTTGCGTAGACTTAGTAATCTTGACCATCTACCAAAATTTAAGACCGATTCAACTCATAAATGTGAAATATGTGTTGAAAGCAAAATGACTCGGTCTTCATTTCAACAAGTTGAACGAAGCACCGAGCTACTAGGCCTAGTATACAGTGATGTGTGATTTGAAAATGGTCAACGAACAGAGCGGCAATAAATATTTTATAACATTTATTGATGACAACACCAAGTACAACTATGTGTACTTGCTTAAAAGCAAGGATGATGCAGTTGATAAGTTCATTCTTTACAAGAATGAAGTTGAAAATCAACTCAGTAAGAAGATTAAAATACTTCGTAGTGACCGTGGTGGTGAATACGAAGCACCTTTTGGTGCCTTCTGTGCGCAACATGGAATCATTCATCAAACTACGACTCCTTACTCACCTCAGCAGAATAGGATTGCTGAGCATAAGAACCGTACACTAAAAGAGATGATGAATGCCACGTTGATAAGTTCTGGAGTATCACAGAACTTATGGGGAGATGCTATCTTATCTTAACCGCAAATTACCTTTTGAATAAGGTAATACGCAAGGATAGTGAGAAGTCTTCTTATGAACTTCGGACTGGAAGAAAACCCTCATATACTTACGAATGTGGGGGTGCTTAGCTAAAGTTGCGATACCTCCTCCTAAGGCGTTAAAAATCGGTCCTAAGACCGTTGATTGTATGTTTATCGGATATGCACAAAATAGTAGTGCATATAGATTTCTGGTACACCGTTATATAGTAAATGATATACACAACAACACAATCATGGAGTCAAGGAATGTACGTTTGTTTGAAGATGTGTTTCATTGCAAGACTATCAGTCTTGAGAATCCTGTTAGACGAACTAGAGACACAAGTATCCCTGAGAGTTCAAATCATCAAGAAGATGAAGAAGTAGAGGAGCTTCGAAAAAGCAAACGAGCCAGAACTGAGAAGAGTTTTGGTCCCGACTTTCTAACATACTTGATGGAAGGTGATCCACGCACCTATAAGGAAGCCGTGTCTTCTCCTGATGCTCCTTTATGGAAAGAAGCAATAAAAAATGAAATTGATTCTATCTTACAGAATCATACTTGGGAATTACTAGATCTTCCACAAGGAAGCAAGGCTTTGGGTTGTAAATGGATCTTCAAGAGAAAGATGAAAGCCGATGACACTATTGATAAATACAAAGTCAGGTTAGTAATCAAAGAATATAGGTAAAAAGAAGGCCTTGATACTTTGATACGTATTCTCCTGTTACGAGAATAACTTCTATCCTAATGATACTTGCTATAGCAGCACTACGAAACTTGGAATTACATCAAATGAATGTGAAGACAGCTTTCCTTAATAGAGATCTGCAAGAGGAGATATATATGGAGCAACCTGAGGGTTTCTCCACTCCAGGCCAAAAAGGAAAGGTGTGTAGACTTGTCAAATCCTTGTATGGAATAAAAAAAGCACCAAAACAATGACACGAGAGATTTGACAGTATCATGTGTGGTGACCGGACCCACGCCCTGAGAAGAAAAAGGATCACATAAGCTAAACACCCACGAGTCGGCCTGTCCGGCCCAACTAAACCGAAGGGCATATACAGTGACCGATCCTTGGCACTTGGATTGCACCCTTCGGCAACCTTTGGCGCCGCCCCCGACTCATTATCGAACGGACCGGACCATCCGGAGGGCTACGCTCCTGTCTCTGTCGTGGGGAACTCACCACAGTACCCCATCCGTACGACTTGACCCGATCCACCAACCGTCCAAGCCCACCATGAGGCCCGTGACGTACGGCCCATTCACTATTCGTGAGCCCCAAGCCAACATTTCCCTATAAATACCCCCTATGGGTACTGTTCACGGGATCTGGATCCAAGATCTGATCCCTGACTGCTGA
>NMUG010002043.1:0-16626 GCA_002855965.1 Monotropa hypopitys | reverse complement strand
TATATATATATATATAAACTTTAAATGCTCCAAAAATATTTAATGAAAAATAGTAATTATGCATATGCCAAAATTTAGTGTTATAACTGTCGTTGAACGCGCGTGCCTCGGAAGAATTTCTGACTTCGATGATCTTCATTTTTTGTGCTTGAGTCTTCACAACTTTTAATTCTATCTTCTAAAAACTAAAACAATACATAGCCCGATAGATCAAACGATCCCGGAAAATAAAATAACAAAAACAAAATAAAATTTACAACCCTTAGCCCGATACGTGTCCGACATGTGTCCAATATGTGTCCGACACCATTTTCCACTTACCTAACGATATAATCGAAAATAAAGTCCTAATCGATCTTATGAGTCGGCAATCATTTTGTGCATGTCAAACAAGAGCCATAATCCCATTTCTACCTATTTCTAGTCATGAGATCTACCCACCTAAATAACGCGTTCTTTCGTGTCGAGGTGTGCGGGATGTTTTGTTTTCATTACATAATTTCCGCCCGTACATAGGAGAGTTCAACATATGCACCTTGTTTCGAAGTGTCTTATTTTTGAGTGCATGACACGGTGAGAATTTGAAGTTGAAGCTCGGTCCGGATAGGCTTTTGACTTGTTGTTTCACTTGCGACGTATAGGCCTTGCACATTACACGTTAACACTTGATGCCATTACTTATTTTTGACTTGCTAGCTTGATAAATTTTTTTTGCTTACTTGGTGCGAGAGTCCAAACTTCTTATTTTGCTTGAGTTTTAGCTTGCACGATTCTGGGTCCATGTAGAAGCAATTCTTTAGGTTTTATGGGTAGTCATTGCTAAAAACCCTCACGAGACCTCACTCGTCTTACCGGGGCTGCCCGGGGGTTTAAAGGAACTATCTTGCATTTATTTTTTACTTAGGATTGAGTCTTGGTGTGAGTTTGCTCGGGACTAGCAAATCTTAAGTTGAGGGATGTGATAGACACACTAAATTGCACATTTAGCGCATCTATTTCTTCTATTTTATCATGTTTTATTGCTTATTCACTCTTATTTTGTACATAATTGCGTTTAATGTTGTTTTTCTAGTGTTTTGTGTTTTTCAGGTTTTAACCCCGTTTATACACTTTTCGGAGTACTTTGAAGTTTTGAGACTTGAAGGATGGGAATACCCGATCAGGAAGCCAAATTATATAGGTTACGCAGAGGTTACAGAGGTTACGCAGAGGTTACACAGAGATTACAGAGGTTACGCAGAGGTTACAGAGGTTACGCAGAGGTTACGCACCGTAACCGCTTGCGTAACCGGTTACGCACCGTAACCGCTGTCGTAACCGGTTACGCTCCCAGCGCGAAAAATGTGCAGAAACTGAAAGGGGCGTAACCGGTAGTGCATTTTTAGCGTAACCGGTTACGCGTGACGCGCGATTTCTGACAGATTCATTAAAAAGGGGCATTTTGTATTAAAGCGACCGGGGCTATATATACTTGCATTGTAAACGTATTATGGACCTTTTATCATTGTTTTAACTCTCTTAATTAGGTTTAGGGTAGAGAGGAGAGATCTTGGTGGCGGCTATCATTTTTTTCTTTTTTCCTATGCGATTCAAAGGGATTCTTGGCTTGTTCGAATGGATTTTTGTCGGATTATTGATTGTTCTTGATTCTCTCATGTAAGTTTAATTCGTATCCAATGGTAAGTCATTTATTTTATTTAAGATTTGAACTTTTTGCAATGTTAGGGTAATTTTCCTAGGAAACTTGATCTACGTGGATTACCAAAAGTTTAGGAGATTCGATTCAACTTGTTCCTTCGTTATTTCTCGTCTTTTCGCTCGTTTACCACTCGTGTGCTTCCCTAGACAAATTTTCCAATGTATATCTCGATGTTTGCACTGTAGATATACTTTGTGTAGAGTTTGTGCATTCAAAGAATATTTTCCGGAATAGATCTCGATGTTGCCATTGTAGGTCTATTCTGTGTTTCCAAACAAGTTGCGTTTTCAATATAATATTTTCCGGGATATATCTCGATGTTGCCATTGTAGATATATCCTGAGTTATAAAACGAGAGTTGGTTTAAAATAAGATCTTCCGAAGGGTGTCTCGATGTTGCTACTGTAGACATTCTTTGAGTTAGAAAAGCGAAGTGATTTTATCAGAATATCTTCCGAGGCTTACCGTAATGTTTCCACTTCGGTAAGTCTTGAGTTCTAAGTTGAATTGAATCCCCGATACTTTAGGTGCAAAGCGAAGATCGAGTTCTCCTTTTTATTTACTTGTTTCCAACAAAGTTTAATTTAATTTAGTTGTTCTTGAAAGTTAGATTTTTACAACTCGCACTTGGATTTTAGATTTTTGGTTCTAGGAATTTTAGATTTTTTTTTTTACAAACTTCAATCCATTGCCCACACTACGAAACTCATAAATAGATCCGACTAGTCCCTGTGTTCGACCTTGGGCTTACCGCTCTACTAGATAGAGTAGTTCATTCTTGTTTATAAATTTAAATGCACTAGACCATAGTCCGGTTATTCAACGATTCGGATTTTGCGCTTAGCAGCCTTAAACTAAGTCATCCTCATTGATGTCCTCATTATTTTCGTCAATTGCATCAAATTCTAGATAGGTTCCATCATCTACTCCATGTACATCTTGTACATCTTCCAAATCTACGACTTCACCCACAAGATTTACACTCGATGCCTTGTGCTTCCTTTTGCCTCCACCTCCATCATTCCCTAATAGATGAACAAATTAATTGAAGTTTGGACAGTTACACAAAATCACAAATTCAAGTTTATTTTGAATATTTTGAGTTACTTGAAAATTCAACAACTTTTCTTTTTCCTTTTGCAGCCAATGAGGAACCAGCATTAGTGATTGTTGATCAAGTATCCTCACTTTTTAATAGGGAGTGATTGGCACTCCTAATGGCATCAACATCAAATAACTGTTCATCTACTTCAACTTTAAGTACCCAAGTTCTCAGTTCATGCATAGAAGGAGGTTTGAAACCAGAGCCAAAATTAGCAATTCCTTCAACAACAATCGCCCAATGTGGATCACTAACCGTATTAAAGAGAAGTGCCCTTGCAAATATGAACCGCCCAATCTTTCGACACCCCTCTTTTCTTTCATCTTGTTTCCACCTAGTGTTCAAAGTGGATTGGCGTGCTTCAACAGTAGCAAACTTATCCATTGGATTTGGACCCCTCGATTTAATAAGTGATGAAGTACAACTTTGACTCCTTGCTCTCATACCAACTTCATAAAGCATTTCATTCCGAGCAACCTTTTCTTCTGAATTTTTTCCAAAGAATTCTGGACTTCCCACTTCACCTCATCGGGAACCTTTAGGCACGCCTTCATGCATTTGTGGTGATGGGTGAGATGATTTTAGCCTGCTGATGGTCCCACTGCATACTTGATTGCAGAACTTGCACCGAAAATACTTCTCGCCTACCTTTGTATATTTCCACACAAGATCCTTTTCTTGGCGAGTTAGAGTTGTCCAAGTCCATCGTTGTTGAAAATTTAAAAACGATCAAACAGAGCTTGAAAACAGACAAACATAGCTCGAACAGAGATAGCACGAAGCATAATATAGTTAATGACTTATTAGAAAACTAGAGTTTTCCTGTGCCTACGCCACGCCGCAATGGATGTAGGGCCCGCACTTTGGGGCCCACATGAATAATTCAAGTCATTTAAATGACCCTGTAAAAAATCAACTCATTCGAATAATTATAACTGCTTCATCCAAAAGATAGTTATTTAAGGCGCCAGGCGCACTGAGGCACAAAGGTCCCGTGCGCCTGGCGCCTTATATGTACATGTGTGTGCATATTATGTACATCTAGGTGCGAGACACAACCCAAGGCGCGCGCGCCTCATCGAAGCGAGGAGCGCCTATATACTGTGCATATAATGTAATGAAATTCCATAATCTGAAGCATAATTTGTGCATATACTGTAAAATAATATGTGAATATAATGTCTGTGCATACTTTGTGCATATATATAATATGCACACACATGTACATAATATGTGCATATGTACTGTAAGGTATGCACCCTTGCTAAGATATACATATATATAATATACTTTGTCTATAAATTTTATCATATATATACAAGTCTATAATATGTGTATAACATATATTCATACAAATCGCAGGGGGAGAGAAGCATGTCGCAGATCACATGAGACAGAAAACAACGATCAACGAGGACTCGCAACCAAACAAATCGAATCAGAGAGAAGCAAATCGCAATGAGAGGGAGAGAACGAGAGTGCGAGAGGGAGAGAAGCCATGCACTAGAGGGAGAGAGAACCCTACATACCTCGATCGATGACCAGGACATAAAGAAACGATGACCACGAAATGGAAAAACAGAGCACACAGTTATGATAAGATCGAGTCGTCTGATCGACAAAGGAATATAAAGTTTGAGATACTATCCTTATAACACAAAAGATGTGATTTTCCTGCGCCTAGCACCTAGGCATGCACCTAGGCACAAAACCTGGGTTTCTTGCAGCCCCTCGCGCCGCGCATACACAGCCTTGCCACGCACACTAATGTGTGTCCGTGCCGGAAACAATGTTTATCTTCTGTTCGGCAAACCTTGTTTCTGCTCGGTACTTACTATTTCGGTCTTCTTTCTGACCGGGATTGACATTTGTACCATTGATTTCGCTTTTACCTACG
Organism: Monotropa hypopitys; assembly: GCA_002855965.1. Lineage (NCBI taxonomy): Eukaryota > Viridiplantae > Streptophyta > Magnoliopsida > Ericales > Ericaceae > Monotropa > Monotropa hypopitys. Next base: position 11,928 of record NMUG010002043.1, on the reverse strand, counting down.
TCAATAATAACCGACAAAATTTTAACACGGAAATACAAAAATTTTAATTGTGAAAATCTCTCATGAGGCGCAAGCCTCACCAATTGGGGCAAAAAATGCGTTTGATGCGTACGCCTTCGATCACCCAACCAAAACAATTGTACGCCTTAGTGGTTCTTCGCCTATTTTTTAATGCCCAGAGGCGATTTGCTTATGCCCCACCTCGCCCAACACCTCAATGCGCGCCTCAAAAACGCCTTTGAAAACTTTGGTTGGTATGACACATGTCCGACAATGGAATCCCAATTTTGCATGCCTGCCTATGTGATCCAAAAGAGGAAAAAGAACATTGCGCTCATTAATGTAAATTGCCTTCTTGCTATTATCTCTCAATTTCACAGTTTTTCAATCGTGATTCAAGTTTTGATGAAGGGCGACCTAAGTGATATGGACACCGTGACACACTGAATTATAGAGGGAAGGCCAGCCACTTAGAAATTTAGCTTCCTAAACTAGTATTAAATTTGAAAGCTAAAGAAATCTAGGGCTTCAAGAAATACCATGCCTCCACGTTTAGATTATATGTGAAATTTTCAGTTTGTGTTTTCATCAATGTTCTTGCTTGATGAAATGATTTTTTTCCATGCATATGAAGCAAGTATGCTTGCACTTGTTCATACTTTCCCTACTTCTTTACAGTATAAACACTCAACTTTTGCAGTTGAGGATTTGAACTTGAATGCTGTGGAGTCTTTGAAAGGAATGCCTTATTTGGCAATTGGTAAACACCTATGTGGACCTGCAACAGGTACTTCAAATTTTTGGTACATTGAACTGCCCTTAAACTGTGACCTTGGAAGTTTAATGCAATTACTCCAGTTGATCTAACTATCAGTTACAAATGATTATGTAAATCATCAGTCATGTATAACTTTGTTGCAGACATGACTCTAAGATGCTGCATGGGGAAAAACTTTACTCAGCGCAATCTTGCACAGCACGGTGCAGGTTGTAACCTGAGAGGCTTAGCCATAGCAACATGCTGCCACCATCTTTGCCAGTGGAAGCATTACATAAGTATTCTTTCATCTTGTTTCTTTGTTTTCGGACTTGTTTTTACTTTAAGTTCCATCTGGCTTCCTTGTCAACCCTTTGGCCTAATTTTTTTGTAAAAGACTCAGTATTATTTCATATTTATGATTTTTTGTATCATAAATAAAAAAATATGAACCGAAGTTGAAAAAGCTCATATAAGACGACACTATAAACAAAAAGGTAGTTTTTTGGATTTTTTTATCTTTAGTGAATTTTATAAGCTTTTGATTGCAATTTTTTACTTTTTTTATTATCTTTGGTCGACGTGAATGATTTATTAAAAAAAAAATTGACCCAAATTCGATAAGAATTGCGATAAATTAGTCGAAAAGACTGGGTATTATCCGGAATAAATTTTAGGCCGAAGGGTTATGAATGGTTTCTATTGACTTTGGAAATAGTTTCTGACTTGGCTGTTTCATTTTCTGTCCCTCAGATAAGAGATATTTATCAAATCTGGGAATAACTAGGGAAGATTTCCATGCGATGACATGGTTTACTAGCTGGGCTGTCGATGCCGATCATGGTTCAGGCCTTCCTGACAGTGTTGATCTAACATCAGATCTGCAAATCATGTAAGGCACATTGTTATCTAATAGTATCTCGTGAATGCCATCATCATCCTACCTATGATAGGTATTTGCTGACCATTTTTTCCTGTCCTAGTGAGGTTGAAGACGTCGTTTTAAGAGAAATGAAGGCTGTGGAGAGAGCTGTGCTCGGCTTCATGTGCAAAGATGTTATTGATATGGGGAGGTTGATGTGGATCAAGGACATTGGCCTAGAAGCTGACCTCGTCAAGTATGTCCCGTATAACATCTCCCCCGAAAACCATTTGCTAATTGCCAAAGGGCGATGATAACTTTTGATATTTCAGGCTAATTCTTATGTTAGAAGTATATATACATTTTTGTTTCTGATGGATTGTCATTGGAAGAATTTTTATAGTTATGGAAGGATCAACAACATTGCCATATTCTTGAGATTACCCTGAGAATGTGCAATTTTGGCAGAAATTTGGTTTATATTGGTATAGCTGCAGTTTTAGGAGAAGTAGGTGATGATAATAACTAAGATTCAGTTCTGCAATATAATACCAAATCAAAGACACTAAGACACCAAAAGTCACATTATCGGTAGATTCCATGACAACTGAAAAAAGAAGAAAAACATGATAAATTTATTCGACAAATAAATAGTGAAACATCGAAACATAAAGGAATTAAGTACTAAACAAGTATTAGTTGAATCCAATTGTTCTAACTCATTGATTGTTCTCTAAGATTAATTTGACTTGATTTCCTTGTCCATTGTCGATTGAAAATAAGAGCCTATGAAGGTTTTGGAGTGAGAGAACTTTGATAGGGATCTGTGATGTGGTAAATCTGGATTAGTCACGTGACAACGTGAATTTAGGTTTTCTGTGTGGTTATTCAGTGCGACAGCAATATCAGGTATGTGCTACACTCAGTATATTATAAGTCTGTGTGTTGCACTGTAGGATAATGTCAGTCCGACAGGATTGATATCCAAGTAGTGTGGCATATGGGCATCTCGGATGCACAGTCTAGATCCCCTAGATTTAGCCGACAGTACGTCCATAGGGAGTCCGTGCTGAGGATGAGGTTTGGTCTTCGTATGGTTAAACCTTTAGGCAGCACATAAACTCTATTTAGGGACATACATGCTGGATAAAGAAGGATTTAGATGGATGTGTATTCTATGTGTAGTACTTGGACTAAGTCTTAAGTGATAAAGCCAACCGTATGCCCAACAGTTGTGTTGCGCTTTGGATTAGGTCAGGCCCAGTGTGGCAGGACATCCTGAGAGTGCGGCAGATAGGTGTTAGGGAAATACAGGCAGGATCACGATAAGAACTAGTTAGCCAGGTGTAAAGTTGGCACCTCGGTTGTAGATAAGGATAGGCCCAGTGCGAGAATATGTCAGCTCGGCAATAACATGAGAGGGACGTACATGCATTGGTTAATGAGTAAGAAGTTAGACAATGCACGTTTCAATTATTATTAGGCTGAGTAAGCTTGGTAGAGGTTAAAGAAAAAGTCAATCGGCAGGAGATAATCAGTCAGATGGGAGATGAGAAGTTTCTTGTCTAGATTTATTCCCCCTTCTTGATGAGGAGACAAGAAGTTAGAACGGCACATCAATTGCAGAGAGAGAGGGATATAAAAAGAATAAGATTACACTCCTGAATGAGGACCATCTAATTTCTAGTAACGAAGCTCTGCCAAATTTCTTTGTCAAGCTCTGTGTATTCTCTTCGATTAAGGATTAAGTTCTTCTTTCCCTGGGACTAACTTAATCATCGGAGGGTCTTCCAAGCCACTTGGCAGGGGGTCTTCTAACCATTGTTGTAGTTGCAGAGGTACTTGGAGCAAAGAGCGAACAATAAGAAGGAAAAAGGAACTTGTAGGAGAATTCAAGTCACAAAAGTCAAAGTTCAAAGAAGTATCCTTTTTGGGTAAGACTTATCCACACATAATTGGCGTCGTTTGTGGGAAATCCACACGCGAAGTTTGAAAAAAAAGTTATGTTAAAAAAGTTTGAAGTTTGTTTCAAGAAGATGGCAGCAAGAAGAGACAATGAAGCACAAGGACAACCCAGGGTTACTGACGTTGGCAAAAGGGCAATGGAAAACCACCCTGAGCCACCACCAGCATCCAAGAAGACCAAGGGACAATCACGTTTCCAGAAATTTGTACATGGCGGTCCATGTCAACACGCTGAGAAAGGAAAAGAGATTGAAGCGTCAGATGCTAGAAATCTAGAAGATGAAGAGTATCTTGACATTGAAGCTGAATATTCAGATGAGGAAGAAAACAAGACACGTTCCCTAGGTTCCTAATCCCGATCCAAATCTAGGTCTGTTAGGGATGAAGACTTAGTGGAACTGGTCAAGGCTCAGGCACATACCATCAGGCGTTTGGAGAAAGAGATGGATCGCATGGTGCAACAGCAGAATCATAAGCTGGTGGACCAAGTGCCACCGGTGGTTGACATTTCGGAAAGACAAGGAAGACGAACAGTCAATACCCACCCCATGGCTGTTGGGGGCCAGGAAATGGAACCCAATGCCTTGGGGAGAGCCCATGGTGCGAACAGGGGAGGAAGGGCTCCACCCCACCCCCGCTTCAGAGATAGAGGCGGGTGGTTAGGAAACCCCAACTACCCAGTGAGTACCACAGTCAGGCAAGAAGCCATGTCAATGAGGCAAATCCAGCCAGATCAGTTGCCTCGGTCCCAGATCTTAAGGACCAAATCGTTCGTCGCAGGGCTCCTATACCAGTTAAGTAGAATTTTAAGTGGGGGTAGCGATGCAACCCCAGAAGACATCAATGATTTGCGGAGATAGATCAACGAACATTTTAAGGGTAGGGGAACTGTCCAAGAGACGACTGAGTGTGCGGTTCAGCAGATCACTTCTTCTCCCTTGTCCAGGGAGATCACTTCTTACAGGATCCCAAGGGGATTCAGTCTTCCAAATTTTTCTAAGTATGACAAAAAAGGTAGATCCCATTGCTCATTTGAAAGATTACCAGTAGGTTCTCATCCTCTATGAGGGTGATGAGCTCTTATATTACAGAATGTTCGCTTCAAGCTTGGGGCTTTCAGCACTAACTTGGTACTATAATCTTTCGACACAATCCATTACCAGTTGGGAGCAATTAGCTGAGACTTTCGTTGGCCATTTCATGACTAATCGTGCTGCTCTCAAACATTTCAATTCTCTGACATCGTTGAGAAAATTGGCCAATGAGAATCTTAGGGAGTATGATGGAAGGTACATTGAAATGTACAATGAGGTCGAGGATTGCATCGAGAAATAGACAATTTCCATGTTCAGGTTAGGCCTCTACTTTGGCGAGAAACTGAGGGAGTCCATAACCTTGAACCCAATAAAGACTTTCTTAGAGCTGGTGGAGATGGTAGAGCAGCACGCCAAGCTGGAGGAGGAGTCATACAGGGAGGATGGCCACTCTGCCAACAAACCCCACCACACTAATGTGGTGGACTCAGAAGAAAAGAAGAGGAAGAAGTTGGCAGTACAGCAAAATTCCCCCGAGAAGAGGGAACAAGCCCCTGCCATGCAGCAGACCAACTTCAATAGGTAGTCCGTCCTGAGGATGACAAGACCGAGTCCAGAGTCATGCAAGGCTATCAAAACAACCTTCAATGTTCTCATATTCCGAATGGTCTTCCCCCTGCAGAATGAACCTTTTTGGAGATGGCCCGCACAGCTGGGGGGAAATCAGGAGGAGCCGGAGGTAATGGGGCTCAAATGCCGTTATCACCGGTAGTTCATTCATATGATCGAGCAGTGCCAGTCCTTCAAATAGATCTTGGAAGAGCTGGTAGAGACTGGTCATTTGAAATAGTACCTTGCCTAGACACCTGCCCGAGATGATAGGTCTAGGCAGGTGGACTGTTCATATGAGGACCTGACCCCTGCTGACATAATCCATATGATCCATGGAGGCGAAGACCATGTTCGAAGAAGTCAAGCAAGGGCCCAAAAGAGAGGAGAAGCATCAGAGCACCATGTTCTTCATCTTGGCTAGAAAAGACAAAGAGAAGACAATCCAGAAGCAATGCAAATCTCATTTTCAGATGCTGATCTAGAGGAGGTCGTCTTCCCGCACAGCGATGCCTTGGTGATTACACTCAACATCAATAAGTTTGATACAGAAAGAATCTTGGCGGATCAAGATAGCTCTACTGAGATTTTATATTTCTAGGTGTTCAGGAAGATGGGATTGACTCAAGCGGACCTAAAAGAAGCAAGGATCCCCCTGATTGGGTTCAGTGCAGAGCCAGTTTGGCCATTGGGATCCATCACACTCCCAGTCCGGGTAGGACGGGTGACTAAGGAAGTTTAATTCCTAGTGGTAGATGTGTCACCCGCTTACAATGCCATTATTGGACATATGTGGATGCACAGGATGAGTCCTATACCATCTACCTATCACCAGATAATCAAGTTCCCTGGTACCAAATGTATTGAAAGTATAAGGGGGAATCAGAAGTCTTCAAGGAATTGCTTTTGGGCTTCCATCAAGCATTCTTATAGTGCAGAGCAAGTCAAGTCTATCTAAGTCCCAAATCAACTAGTTCTAGAAGATGTGGGTGTGGACCCCAATGCCCTTGTGGTCGAGAACCTGATAAAGGTTCCCGCGCATGATTCTGACGAGGAAAGGTACTTCCTACTTGGAGAGGAACTCCATGAAACGGATGCCTTCGAGTTAGAGTGGGTATTGTGGGAAAACATTAATGTATTCGCTTGGACTCTAGCAGAAATGCTTGGGATAGAGCCAAGTGTAATATGTCACCACCTCAATATGGATCCATGCCCCAAACCTGTTATGCAAAAAAGAAGAAGAAGGTCAGTCGCACACCATGCAGATGTAGTTCTGGAAGAAGTTGATAGATTATTGAAAGTTAAAGCAATTAGAGAAGTGTATTATCCAGAATGGCTGTCCAACACTATAGTAGTGAAGAAGAAGAATGGAACATGGAGGGTGTGTGTCGACTTCACTAGCCTAAATAAAGCATGTCCTAAGGATAGTTTTCCAATGCCAAAAATTGATCAACTAGTTGACTCCACGGCAGGATACAAATGCCTGAATTTTTTGGATGCCTATAGGGGCTACCATCAAATTGCGATGTATGAGTCTGACGAGGAGAAAATTTTGTTTATCACACCTTTGGGACTTTACTGTTACAAGGACATGCCATTTGAGCTACACAATGCAAGAGTAACTTACCAAAGGTTAGCCACACTCATGTTTTGGGACCTGATCGACAGAAGCATGGAAGTTTACATAGATGATATGGTGGTCAAGTCCAAGGGGACGGACTCCAACCTTGTCGATTTGTTAAGTACGTTTGAAGTTCTAAGATAGTACAAGCTAAAGCTCAATGCCTCAAAGTGTGCATTTGGAGTCAGCTCAGACAAGTTTTGGAGACATCTAGTTACTAGAAGAGGTATCGAGGTCAACCCATACCAAATTATTGCATTGCAAACACTCCAAAGTCCGAGAACGACTAAGGAGATGCAACGTTTGACTGGGATGGTAGCCGCACTCAACTGCTTCATCAGTCGCAGCTCGAACAAGTGCAGACATTCTTTCAGCTATTGAAATAGAGTGCAACCTATGTGTGGGGGAGCAGATTGTGAAGCAACATTTTAGGAATTGAAGAAGTATCTTGACGCACTATCATTGATAGCTACACTAGATCCAGGAGAAATGCTGACAGTTTACTTGGCAGTCCTAGATCATACTGTCAGTGCGGTACTAATCAAAGAGGCTGTTGGCAGCACATACCAGTCTATTATGTGAGCAAGACATTATTAGACGTAGAAACTAGGTATCTCTCTCTCGAGAAGCTGATCCTAGCCTTGGTTATGACATCCAGGAAGTTGCAACATTATTTTTTTGCCCATCCAATCGAAGTGCCAAGCACTCACCCAATTGGATCTGTCCTGAGAAAGACAGATCTATTTGGGAGGGTGGCATGGTGATCGGTTGAGTTGGGCGAATATGATATTAAGTTCGTCCCCCACACAGCCATCAAAGTGCAGGTCTTAGCGGATTTTATTGCTGAATTCTCACAAAGTCCTGCCCCAGTACCAGCACAACAAAGTGAAGTAGAGGAAGTTCCTGCATATCTTGAGTTAACGACTGATGAGCCATGTACAGATAAGCTGTGGAAGCTCTATATAGATGGATTAGCCGACAACAAAGGACCATGTGTAGGAATCGTGTTGATATCTCCAAAAGAGTTAGTTCTGGAATAATCAATTCGGCATGCCTTCAAAGCCTCCAATAATGAAGCAGAGTATGAAGCCTTGTTGGCTGGATTGGACAGTGCACAGAAATACGGAGCTAAAAATCTGATCTCCATTACGACAACCAACTACTGGTCAACCAATTATCTAGGGAGTATGCTACTAAGGATGATAGGATGACCCTATATACTGCCGTAGTGAAGAAGAAGTTGCAGATGTTCGAGAAAGTTTAGATTGTGCAGACCACTTCAAAACAGAATAGCCATGCACATACATTGGCTTGTCTTGCTTTCTTAGTATTGTCAGAACTCTGCCACACAGTCTGTGTGGATACTGTTCACCAACCAAGCATTCAAGTGGAAGAGCCAGAAGAAGTATGTGAAGTAGATATGTGGCCTAATTGGATGGACCCCATCATCTCCTATCTCAAGAACAACACATTACTAGAAGACAAGAAGGAAGCTCATAAAGTCAGAATTAAGTCAGTCCAATATTGGTTGTCACCAGATGACCTATTATACAGAAAGTCCTTCACAGGACCTTATCTCCGGTATGTGCATCAGTCACTCGTTCAACAATTTTTGTTTGAAATTCATAAAGGGGTGTGTGGCAGCTATACGGGAGGGCAGTCAATAGCCTACAAAGCTATTTCTCAAGGCTATTGGTGGCCTTACATGCAAGAAGACGCGAAAGTTTATGCCAAAAATTATAAAAAATGTCAGAAGTTCTCACCTATCATTCACACGTTGTCTATGGATCTCGCACCACTCAAAAGTCTATGGCCCTTTGCTCAGTGGGGTCTGGACATTGTAAGTCCATTGCCGACAGCATGGGGGCCAAGAAATATCTACTAGTGGGGACAAATTACTTTACAAAGTGGGTTGAAGCGGAGCCATTAGCAAAGATCACAGAGCATAACACTGAGTAATTCGTCTGGAGAAACATTATTACTCATTTTGGAATTCCGTATGCCATTGTGTCAGACAATGGCACACAATTCCAGGAGAAGTTTAAGAAGTTCTGCTCTACTTATAAGATCAAGAATTTCTATGCCTTATTCAGCTATCCTCAAAGTAATGGCCAGGCTGAGGCATCTAACAAGACAGTGCTCGATAGAATCAAGAAGAGGTTGGAAAAAGCTAAGGGAAGATGGATCGACGAGCTGTCGTTGGTTCTTTGGGCCTACCGCACTAGGCCAATGAGAGCTACTGGCGAGACCCTATTTTCTTTAGCATATGGATCAGAAGCTGTAATACCACTGGAGATAGGGATCCCCACAATTTGGTCAGAGTTGTTGGAATAGGGAGGCAGTGACCAGGCCTTGGCCGTACAATTGGATCTAGCAGAAGAAAGAAGGGAAATGGCTCTGGTCAAGTTGGCCTCCTACCAGGAATAGTTAGCCAAGTTTTACAACCGAAAAGTTCTATTCAGAGAATTCAAGGTTGGATATTTGGTCCTCGAAAAGGTTCTTGGCAACACGAAGGATCTTGTAGATGGTAAGCTGGGGCCAAACTGGGAAGGGTGATACAGAGTAATAGGCAAAGCTGGACGGGGAGCCTACAAACTCCAAAATTTTGATGGAGTTCAGATTCCACAAACATGGAACGTGTCTAATTGAAGAAGTTTTATCAGTAATTGTTCGGAATGTATTGTTATTCTGCAAATGAATTTAATGAAAGAAGTCATGTTCAGATTTGAAGTCTTGATGTTTTGTACAGGTATGATGTGTTGCCGGACTGAAGCAAGTCATGGGTTTTGAATGAGAAAGCAAAGCCTTGGCCCAACATTCACTTCCTCATTGGAGGGCAATGGTCCTGAGAAAGGAATGCTCAAAATGGGTTGAAAAGGCTCAGGATCATTGTTCCCGAGCTAAGATCTTTGATGAAAAATCCCAAGATTTCTGAACTTAAAGCCTAAAGTTCTTAATTGATCCTAAACCAAAAGCCTGCCTTTATGGGATGAGAAGTCCCAAGGTGGCCCTAGTTTAAAATGGGTGGATGGTCCCAAGCACGGAATGTGGCAAAATGGGTTGAGAAGGCCCAGGACCATTATTTCCGAGCTCAGTTCCTTTAGGGATTGATAAGTCCCAAGGTACTGATCTCAAAATTGGGTGACAAATCCATAAGGTTCTTTATAAGATCCCAAACCGAAAGCTTTAAAAAGGGATGAAAGTCTCAAGAGAGCCTAGGCTTGAAATGGATGGGAAACCCAAAAGGGTCCAGTTGATCCTCAATCTATCATTGCCTTTAGGGGATGATAAATTTCAAGGTGGCCCAGGGTTGGAATGAGTGAGAAACTCAGAGGATTGTAATAATCCTTGGCCAATGAAGCAATTAATTTTACCTAAGGCCTAAAAAAGGTGGGAAACGCACAAGTCCGCACTACAGCACTTGTAGGATTTCCAGAAATGGAAATCACAGGTACGTAGTAGTGCGGCAAATGGAAGAATGCAAGCAGTATTGGCAGTAAGTAAAGCAAAGCCAAGTAACAAGTGAAAGCAAGTAGAAGCATAATGTAGAAGTATGCATCAGCAAGAAAGAAGTTCAGAGTTAAAATAAAAGTTAAGCAGTAATCACAACAAGTTCCTAGAAATTCAAAGCCAAAGATACCAGCAAACCAGTTGTTGGTATCGATAGTTCAAAGTTAATTACAAACCCATTCAAATAAAAATCAAACAGTCTCAGTGATGCCTGGTGCATCAATTGGGAGATTTTTTGAAGATGGCTCTGTGTTAGCAGACGGAAGTGGCTCAGAAATAGTAAAAGTTAAAGTTGTGGTAGATGGTGGATCGTCAGCAACAGTTGAAGTTGGATTAGCAAGGTCAGAGGGTAGAGCAGTAGCAATGTCAGTAGGCTCAGTGGCAAAGGCCTCTGAAGGGCTAGGCAGTACGATAGTTGTTTCAGTAGGGGTGCCAGACAAAGAAGGCATGGTCGAGGAGACCTTCTCGGCTGTTTCTGGCAGTGCGAGATCAACGTTTTCTAGCTCTGGGGAAGGAGGCTGGGATGACAGCATGAGACTTGGCAGAGGAATCACCACACAAAGCAGAGAGTCTACTGCCACTCCTATAAAGTCTAATACCATCCCCTAGTACTTGGAAAAAATTGAATCCTGCAAGCCAAGGAGCTGTTCAATGAACTCCTTTTCATAGACTACCCCAATTTCAGTTATTCTGGTAACATGTCCGTCTACCCAGGCCTTTTTGTTCTCATGGATGTGTTTCTCTTTGGTCTCGGTCAGCTCTTTGCGGCACTACTCCAAGGCGATTGATCGATTCTTGAATTGCTCAGCAGTCTCTTTTTGTTCTGCTTGGAAAGCCTCAGTATGCCTTTTTATTTCAGCCTTGGAGTGCACCGGACTGGTTTTGGAGACCCAAAAAGTTTTATTAATCTTTCAACATTTTTGATATAATTTAGTGATAATATTTTCTGAGGTTCAGGGCATTTCATGGCTTGCCGACAGGCGTGCCATCCATTTCTTCCAGCTTGTAGGCTCCTTTGCCGACGATCTTTGTGACTCTGAACGGACCTTCCCAGTTTGGCATGAGCTTCTGCTTTTTGCTTTTTAGGACCACCTTCCGGAGGACCAGTTCGTCCGGTTTGAATATCCGGACATGGACGTTTTTATTGAAGCCCTTGGCTACTTCTTGTTGGTAGGAGGACAGTTTAATCCTGGCGGACTCCCTCTTTTCTTTTGCAAGGTCCAAGTCGGCAGCCAGGGCTGAATCGTTTGTTGGCTGATCAAAGTGTTGCGTTCGGATAGTTGGGAACCCAGCCTAGATAGGGATGACTGCCTCCACACCGAAGGCCATAGAGTATGGTGTCTGGCTAGTTGACCGTCGTGGAGTGGTTCGGTAGGCCCAGAGCACATGCGAGAGCTCCTCTTCCCATTTCCCCCTCTTTGACTCTAGCCTTCTCTTGAGACTAGCTGAAATGGTCTTGTTTGATGCTTCGGCCTGGCCGTTGCATTGAGGATAGTAAGGGGTGGAGTTGAAGAATCTGATGCCAAGCTCTTCGCACGTGTTTGAAACAAGATCGCCGACGAACTGGATG
>NMUG010002042.1:0-16630 GCA_002855965.1 Monotropa hypopitys | reverse complement strand
TATTCCCGGTAATGTAGACCACCATTTTCGGAATTACACTTCTCTAGTTTCTAACTTATTTTTTAAACCTCATTATTACTGGAAATACATGCCCTTCTTCCGAAAATGGAATCTTTTGTATTTCTTTCCTTTTCCTTACTCTGCAACCTATCTCTCTTCTTCCTACATTTCCAGAAATCTCCTCTTTCTTTTCCAGTAATTGGTTCTCACTTCACACATCACTGATCATCTTCTTCCTCATTCTTTGCCTACTATTCTATGCTCTAAAAATAGATCATAACTACTCTCAAACATCTCATCCTTAATTCCTTAAAATCACTCAAAAATCAACCACAAATTCCCCACAATTTAGTTCATTTCCCAGTTAAACATGGAACCCAATTATTCACCCCTCAACTATCGAGAATCTAGAATTCCCAAATAATCTTGAAAATAATTAATTCATCCAATTAACCTAATCATGTTAGATTTCTGGGCAATTAGTTTTTTTTTACAATTTTAGGATTGTAAGGAAATATTCATCAAACTCACTAATCACGTTAGCACCAACCAACACCCAAATGGTTTTACGTATCCTAATACTCAAAATTTCCATACAACAATTCGGGAAATTCCAGAATTATAAGAGAATACCTCACACTATTGAATCCAACCGATCACTTCCAAATTCTGGATTTATCAAAAGAACTAAATCATTAAATCCCATAAACCCAAGCCCAGAATGTAAGTCACCCAATTTTAATTCATTTTTTACTCTATAAACTTCTAAATCCAGCACAAACTAATTATTAACAATTACTTCCAGAAATTTAGAGGTTTCAACAACTTATCTCTTCGATTCTTTTAATTAGATCTTGAGAATTCTTCAAGTCTCAACTCTGTCAATTCTCCTCCACCGAATGTTTCCATCTCTCTTTTCTTCTTATCTAATCAATCTTATCTCTTAATTCACTCATTTTCAAGTTCCACTATTTGTTATTATTAATTTTAGCTTGCATGTGAGTTTGTTTGTATCTCAAATTCTCTGCCACATAACCTCTTAATTCTGTATTTTGCCAACATGTTTTAATTCTATTAGTCCGCCGCCATTAATGGTCGAGTCAAGGCCAACACAACCTTGTCTTCTTCTTTATTTTGGGCTGGTTCTAAACTCCTAAAAATCTACTTGTTTTTTTAAACTAATCTCCACTCACCCTTCCATATTTCCAGAAACAACCCTCATTTTCAACCTATTGTTCTTCCGAAAACCAACTCTCTTTTCTTTACCACATTTCTAGAAATGCAAGCCTTATGGCTCACACACAATTTCTGGAAGTTCACTCATCTCCCGGAAATTCATTCTCTCTCTCCACTTCTACATTCCCGGAAACCCAATTTCTCTTTCCCCTTTTTCATTTCCAAAAATAAGCCGCATGGCTTGTTCCCAATTTCCGGAAATCCACCACTGGGAATCTCACCATTTTCTGGAAATGCTCAGTCTTCCATTCCCTCTAAATTTCCAGAAACCCACCTTAGTCTCACTCTCATTGCCCTTCAATCTATTCCCGGTAAAGGTGTGGATGCCCAGCCACTTTCAGAGGCTTCAACCTCTTGATCCAACTTTGGTTTCAAAACATTTGTAACTCTTCTCCCTCCTAACTTCTATTATACATACTTTTTAGATTCAACATCATTACAACTCCATAGGCAATTAACCACCCTAATTTCCATCCACCTCATTCATTTATTTGTAAAATCAGATTGGAACAAAATTTTCTAAGATGAGTATTATACAAATGGTCATGTCCGAACTAATGCACTCTTTAAATCGTTCTTCTAGAAGAACTCGTGTGACTGGACCTTCACACATGTGCCACGCGGACATCCATGCTAGTGCCACCTTACTTCCAACTCGCAATAAGAAAGGGTGCCTCACACCGACATGCTAAGTGCCACTAAAGCGCCACTTATAGGCCCAGAAGCACCCAGTCACTATTAGGTTGCGCCTTTTCATCCGTGGTCGTTGGATTGAATCATACGGTGCGGATCCGCACCTGTATATACAGTCACACCCGATCGATTCACGCTCAAACTGGTGTACCCATTCACCACACCGGAACCAGTGTGCGTACTGATACCACCTAGACAGGATGATCGTGTCCGAACCAACCGAACCGGCGCACCTTTTGGACCTTTCTTCTAAAAGAACCCGTGTGACTGGACCGCCACACATGTGCTACGCGTACATCCACTTCAGTGACACCTTACTGCCATCTCGCAATAAGAAAGGGTGCCTCGCGTCGAGGTGCTAAGTGCAAAGGGCCATGCAGCCAACTGCCACGTACTTATGCGCGAGCGTGCGTGCACGTGAATTTAGGAGCTTACACACTAAGCGACAAAAGTCAACTTAGTCCTTGAGCTCCAATATATAAATCGTTCACCCTTTTCCCACCTTATCAATGTGGGACAAAACTCTCTCTCCATCTCTCCTTCAAATAAAGCTCCCTCAAAGAATAATGAAGCATTTGCAAAACATCAAAATCGATACCCATTTTATTTCGACAAATTCAAACAATGTTCCTGTCTCAAGAACAAATAAATGAACATCAGATTTCATCAGATACAGAAAAACCAGCGCGGAATGGGGATATGAAACTATTTGGTCAAATTGTGACTCACCTGTCGTCTCAGAAAATCAGAACACTCGTGTAAATCATGAGAATGAAGATAAGTGGGTTAAACATCCTGAACTAAGAAGCAAGAATTTCTACCTGTAATTAAACGGTTATCCCAGTGTGGACGGGAATTCATCAGTTCCTCCAAAACTTGACCAGATTATTTATTTGGGCTTTGAGAATGTGGCAACTTATGGAGCTTGGGACGGGAACAGAATACGGACTGGATTTTCTTCTTTACAGGACTCAGATATCTTACAGGCAAAATATTCTGCTGCATTTTATAATTATTTCTCTACCTCCTCATCTAACATGGATCAGCAGCAGTTTCATTCAATTGTAAGGAGTACTGAAGCTACTTTAAATGGTGTGCTGATAAGCAGTGGCAATGGAGTGGCAGATTATCATGTTTTCAGGAACCCAATGGGTAGTGCTAGAGTACAGCCATGTACAGTTGATATGAAGCAAAGGCAAGACATGTTAATCTGAAATCCAAAGAAGGAATGGAGGGATTCGTATTGTTTCAGACCCAATGGCAGGGATCAAAATGTCTTATGCCAAAACTGGTGAGTGGCAGGGATCAAAATGCATTATCGGACAGGAGGAATCCTGGAGAGGTAAGGGGGACTTAGGCAGGTAGAAAAATCGTTTCTTTTGGTTTCCTGGGTGTTTTATTAAATGCATCTAATTGAAGATGATAGGGAAGGAAGCTGTTATTGAATTCCATCGTTTTAGTTAAATTAGGAAATTTTAGATGCTTGTATTGTTTTCAGAACCTTTGGATTTGTTGTATTTGCCTGTTATTGGATTTTGGGAGGGCTTGGGATAACGAAGGTTTCAGCAAATTAATCTCTTACTAATTGTTGGAATGTGTCCCGCATCGGTTAATTATGTCTCATATCTATTGGTTATAAGGCTCAAGTTTTCCTCTCCTTAAAACCTTGGTTTTAAGAAAGAATGTGGACTGAGCTTTTCAACTTGGTATCAGATCATGATTGAGTTTGTGTCGAGTGTGCCGAGTGTTCGTCTACCCCGTGTTATGGTCTAGGAGGGTGTGTTAGAATGTATCCCATATCGCCTAATTATGCTCCATCTATATTGGTTATAAGACTCAAGTTTCCCTCTTCTTGACACTTTGATTTTAAGAAGTAATGTAGATTGGGCTTTTCAACTTGGTATCAGAGTTTGGTTGGGGCTGTGTCGGGTGTGCCGAGTGTCCGACTACCCTGTGTTGTGGTCCAGGAGAATGTGTTGAAATATATTCCACATCGCCTAATTATGTCTCATTTCTATTGGTTATAAGGCTCAAGTCTCCCTCTCCTTGAAACCTTAGTTTTAAAGAGGAATGTAGAATGAGCTTTTCAACTTTAATCTCTTCCATCTGTCGCTCATGTCTGTGAAGATTAGAGGTGCACACAGTCTGGATCTGACCGGTTTTCTATGAATCCAAGAACCGATCCGATACTCACGGTTTTTTGATATTGTAATCCGTGTTCGAACCATGACTCACGATTTTATGAACCGAACCAATCCGCGAACTACGGTTCGGTCCCGATTTTATCCACGTTTTTTTAATTTTGCACATAACTCAAATTGACATTCAAGTATATCAAAAGTCTAAAAAATACAATTTAAAATCAAATGGTCCATAAAATTATACACTTAAAGAATTAATGAACTAACAAGTGGTCCATAGAATTAGAAATGCAAACATATTTTAGTAATATGTATATATAAACAAATAATACTGATATATATAGAGACAGAGAGAGAGGGCTTCCTGTGCGGACGGATTCCGTGCAGACGGAATATGGACGACCATTTATAAATCGAATTAGAATGATCTGAACCGTTCAATTTCTTTAAAACGTGTTGATTAGGGTACCCACGAGAAACAGTCAAAAAAATTGACTGGAAAGGCCTTCATCCAATTAGTTTTTTCATAAAACTGTAATGAACAGTCCGTATAAAACTGGCTCGGATGAAGGCCTTCCTGGTCAATTTTTTGACCATTTTTTGCAGGGACCCTAAAAACACATTCTAAACACAATGGAGCAATCGGTTTGTAAAAAATTGATCGGGAAGTTGACCAAAAAGCCACGTCCGCAACCCGTCCGCACAGGAAGCTCACTCTATATGTAGAGAGGGCTTCCTGTGCGAACGAATTCCGTACGGACGGAATATGGACGACCATTTCTAAATCGAATTTGAATGATTCGAACCGTTCAATGTCTTTAAACGTGTTGATTAGGGTACCCGCGAGAAACATTCAAAAAAAATGACCGGAAAGGCCATCATCCTAGCAGTTTTGTTGGAATGTGTCTCACATCGCCTAGTCATGTCCCAGCTCTATTGGTTATAAATTTCAAGTTCCACTCTCCTTAACACCTTGGTTTTAAGGAGGAATGTGGGTTTGGGCTTTTCAACTTGGTATCAGAGCTTGGTTGAGTTTGTCAGGTGTGCCGAGTGTCAAGGCTAACCTGTGTTGTGGTCCAGGAGGATGTGTTGGAATGTGTCCCACATCGCCTAGTCATGTCTCATCTCTATTGGTTATAAGTTTCAAGTTCCCCTCTTCTTAACACCTTGGTTTTAAGGAGGAATGTGGGCTTGGGCTTTTCAACTAGTTTTTCATAAAACTTTAATGAACAATCCGTATAAAACTGGCTCGGATGAAGGCCTTCCCGGTCAATTTTTTGACCATTTTTTGCAGGGACCCTAAAAAACACCTTCTAAACACAATGGAGGAATCGGTTTGTGAAAATTTGATCGGGAAGTTGACCAAAAATCCCCGTCCGCACCCCGTCCGCACAGTAAGCCCACTCTATATGTACAGAGGGCTTCCTGTGCGGACGGATTCCGTGCGGACGGAATATGGACGACCATTTCTAAATCGAATTTGAATGATCCGAACCGTTCAATGTCTTTAAAACGTGTTGATTAGGGTACTCATGAGAAACAGTAAAAAAACATTGACCGGGAATGCCTTCATTCGAGCAGTTTTTCATAAAACTGTAATGAACAGTCCGTATAAAACTGGCTCGGATGAAGGCCTTCCCGGTCAATTTTTTGGACCATTTTTTGCAGGGACCCTAAAAAACACCTTCTAAACACAATGGAGCAATCGGTTTGTAAAAATTTGATCTGGAAGTTAACCAAAAAGCCCCGTCCGCACGGATCCCGTCCGTACAGGAAGCCCACTCTATATGTAGAGAGGGCTTCCTGTGCGGACGGATTCCGTGCGGACGGAATATGGACGACCATTTCTAAATCGAATTTGAATGATCCGAACTGTTCAAAGTCTTTAAAACGTGTTGATTAGGGTACCCGCGTGAAACAGTAAAAAAATTGACCGGGAAGGCCTTCATCCGAGCAGTTTTTCATAAAACTGTAATGAACAGTCCGTATAAAATTGGCTCGGATGAAGACCTTCCCGGTCAATTTTTTGGACCATTTTTTGCAGGGACCCTAAAAACACCTTCTAAACACAATGGAGCAATCGGTTTGTAAAAATTTGATCGAAAAGTTGACCAAAAAGCCCCGTCCGCACGGATCCCGTCTGCACAGGAAGCCCACTCTATATGTAGAGAGGGCTTCCTGTGCGGACGGATTCCGTGCGGACGGAATATGGACGACTATTTCTAAATCGAATTTGAATGATCCGAACCGTTCAAAGTTTTCAAAACGTGTTGATTAGGTTACCCGCGAGAAACAGTCAAAAAAATTGACCGGGAAGGCCTTCATCCGAACAGTTTTTTCATAAAACTGTAATGAACAGTCCGTATAAAACTGGCTCGGATGAAGGCCTTCCCGGTCAATTTTTTGAACCATTTTTTGTAGGGATCCTAAAAAACACCTTCTAAACACAATGGAGCAATCGATTCGTGAAAATTTGATCGGGAAGTTGACCAAAAAGCCCCGTCCGCACCCCGTCCGCACAGGAAGCCCACTCTATATGTAGAGAGGGCTTCCTGTGCGGACGGATTCCGTGCGGATGGAATATGGACGACCATTTCTAAATTGAAATTGAATGATCCGAACCGTTCAATGTCTTTAAAACGTGTTGATTATGGTACCCGCGAGAAACAGTCAAAAAATTGACCGGAAAGGTCTTCATTCGAGCAGTTTTTTCATAAAACTGTAATGTACAGTCCGTATATAAAAAATATTTTTTTTTTATGTATGCATTTATACGGTTCGGTTCGGTTAAATCCATGGTTTCAAAATAAGAATCCGTGTCCGAACCATATGTCACGGTTTTCTAATTTTTCAATCTGGAACCCGACCATTAGTCCACGGATTCAATCTATAACGTACGGATCGAATCAGATCGCGGTTATTTCGGTTTTTATTGCAGCCCTAGTGAGATTATGACTGTGGAAAACATGGTAGAAATTCCTGCATACTGTCATTTTAGTGCAAACTTGTGTTTTAAGTATGGATTGATTCCAATTTCCTCATTTATAATAACCATATTCTTTGGGGGGAAAGGAAGGATCTATTGCAGTATCCATCACATTCAGCCATGCAGGAAGTCAGTCATTGTTTCCAGTTCCTCCTGAAGTTTGGTAAGCATTGCTTTAAGTACTGTGACAAAACAAGACCCTTCCTACCTTAATCGTCAATACATCTAATCTCCACATGAATTATACATGACTGCCTTGTCTATTACTTGGAATATTGTAGTACTAAAGCATATTAATAAAAAAAGTATAAAAAAAGCCATGGAGATTGATCGTAAATCTAGACAAGTTGATAAATGAACCTGACTGCATGTTCCAAAGCCCTCTGATCCATGCTCCAAAATATCCCTCGACGCATACGGAAAACAAAAGCACGGGAAATCTACTTGGCAAAACCTCCAGCAACAAATTTTTGGTATTTTGAAAAACAAGCATCAGACATCCACTCGTCATAATCTCAGGTACTCCATTCAATTTCTTTAACCTCTTCCTGTGTCCGGAGAAGAGGTGGGAGAGGTGCAGTAAGTTTAATCACCTGCAGTAATAGCAAGAAATTTTCAAGATTCTTCAGCTTCACCAAACTTTTTAGGTAAGCGCTAGCGATAACAAGCAAAAGCACTAAAGACTTCAATAACAGTATGGAAACAATGAATTGAATAAGGGTGTTTCTGTCCTCTCTTTGATTCTAACTGCTTTATACACAATAACCTTAGGCTCTCTGGCAGAGGCTGAAATAGCATTTTGAGTTGGGTTCTTTTAATATGGGGAAGCACTATAAAAAGAAGCTACTGACTTTATTATGCTTCAGCTGCTATAATAGGCAAAAAACAGAGTAAGACCTACCATTTTCGCAATATAGACTTATCTAGAAGGCCAAAAAAAAAAGTTGCTCTGAAGTCCAATACAAAACAGAAACAAAGGAATCAATGCTGAATTCCGAAAATTTGAATAACTGACAAAAGACTGACTTTCTTTAGCTGTGGAATAAAGTGCAAGTTAAGTTAGCAAAGACTCATTGGCTATTCATTCTTTTGAACGAAATTGTTTCTGATGTGTGCACAGGTTTCTGTGAAAATGTATCTTAATGTATCTTTGTATATCTTTGTAATGCTTTATATTAGGCAACTTCTATCGCAATATTCTGTATTAGGATCATATCTTTTATTTTTAGGCAAGATTATGCCTAAATTACGGGCTAGTGTTTTCTATTTAAGAGCTTCATTAGCATTGTAATTATACATTCTAGAATTCAGTAATAAGAAGTTTGTTTCTCTTCTCTGAAATCTCACATGGTATCAGAGCCATTAGAGTTTAGGTTAGGGGTTCATCAGCCGCCGCCGCCGCCGCCGTCCTTCAACGGCCCACCTCCGGTGGTCGTCTCTGACCTCTCAGATCTTGTGCACCATCTCTCTGTGTGTGCACCAACATCAGCCGCTTTCTTCGTTAGAATCACCAGCCGTTCTTATTATTAGTCATCAATGTTCTAAAAGGCACTAGGCTGGCGGTCGAGGGGGTCCTAGCGCATAGGAGACTAGGTGGGGGCCTAGACGGAGATTTAGACAAGGGTTAAGTGATTATTCATTTATTAAAAGAATTAATATTTACTTAATACATTAATGAATAATGCATGCAATTTTTCTATAACATCAAATATATAATATTTGGGAATTAAGCCTTTGTTTGATTTGATTTGATTATCAAATATATGATATTTCTTTTTAGGCACGCCGGACCACTATTGCCTAACACCTAGGCGGTACCTAGGCGGTACCTAGGCGGACCACCACTGCCTAGCACCTAACATGATAGATGAATCAGGTTGGCTATATTTATTCAGGAATTTCGGGTAGTCTACTCGACGGGCTTCTACTGTGGTAGTTGATAGGTTATTTTCCCTTCCATTTGTTGTATTTCTTACTCTATTTCCTGGATCTTATTCGTAAATGACGTTGTAAACTAAATTCATGTTATTGGACGTGGATGTATACATTGTATTCCTTTCATTTGGCATGTACTTATGAGATATAAATATGGTGGTAGTTAGCTTCTTTCTTATTACCATATCTTTTAAGATTTCAAAAAAAAATGATTTAAAAATCCGAGTTGTTACACGAGGTGTGACAACAGAGGTAAAAAAAGGCTCACTGGAGGTAAGAGATGGATCATTGGAGGTCATAAATGGCTCACCGTAGGTTGGAGATGGATCACTGAAGGTCGGTGACCATAGGCAAAGACTTGTTGGTCGCGAATGTCGACAATTGAAGTGACCAGAGGCAAAGACTCGCGAATGGCAACTTGCGAACAGACTCTAGAGAAGTGTCGAGCTGAGAGAGGTACGGCGAGTACTGAGGGAGGTCGTCAGACATCGGTGACTACGAGAATGGCAACGGCGATGATCAAGGGCCTGAATGGCCGTTGCAAAGGCGTTCGATGGATGGAAGGGAAGAGATCCTGATTGAGATAGGACGGGAACTAGCGATTGCAGCGGCGATCAGTAGGACTGGCGGCGTCAACGTGTTCGATTCAAAAACCATTTTTCTCATATATCACTTAGACTAATTACAATCGTATATAATATATATAAAAGAGAAAAAATAACAATAAGATCCCTATCTACTAAACCTATTTACATAAGGACCCCATGCAACATATAAACATAAAATGTTCACATATTTTTAACACTCCTCTTGAAGTTGGTGCGAAGATATTAACAAAGCCCAACTTGCACACGATCGAATAGAAACTCTTGATATCGAGACCTTTTGTAAAGATGTCTGCTAACTGATCTTTAGATTTCACAAATAGTATACATATCATTCCATTCTCCAGCTTTTCCTTGATGGAGTGTCTATCGATCTCATATGTTTAGTTCTGTCATGTTTAATAGGATTGTGAGCAATATTAATAGTTGCTTTATTGTCGCAATAGAGCCTCATTGTACTTTTATTAGAGAACCCCAAATCTTGCAACATAGTTTGTATCTACAAAAGCTTACAAATTCTATGGGTCATAGCTCTATACTCAACTTCGGCACTAGACCTGGCAATCATTGATTGCTTCTTGCTTTGCCAAGTGATCAAATTCCCTCCAAGAAAGGTACAATAGCTAGAAGTAGACCGTATATCATCCACAGACCCAGCCCAGTCAGCATCAGTGAATGCCTCTAATCGCAAGTGACCATGATTAGAGAACAAAATTCCTCTTCCTGGAACTGATTTGAAATATCTCAAAATATGATAGACTGCATCCAGGTGTGATGTTTGGGGATCATGCATAAACTGACTAATAAGGCTCACAGCATAAGTAACATTTGGTCGTATATGAGCTAAGTATATTAGTCGACCCACCAGTCGTTGATACCTCTTCTTGTCAATGCGATCTCCCATACCTCCACTCATATAGTGATTTGTCTCGATAGGAGAATCCATAGGCTTACACCCTAACATTCCAGTTTCCTCCAACAAATCAAGAATATACTTTTGCTGAGAGATAAAAATACCTCTACCAGATCTTGCCACTTTCATACCAAGAAAATATCTCATTGGTCCTAAATCCTTAATTTCGAATTCTTGAGCTAGAGGAGACTTAAGATTATGAATTTCATTCTCATCATTGCATGTCATTATTATATCAACATAAACAATAAGAATAGCAATCTTCCCGAAACTTTTTTTGGTGAATAGGGTATGATCCGCACGACTCTGCTTGTATCCAAAGCCCAACATATCCGTTGAAAATATGCAAAACCAAGCTCTGAGTGATTGTTTTAACCCATAAAATGCCTTCTTCAATCTAAACACTTTTCCCTCACTCACAGAAGAGGAGAAACCCGGAGGTATATCCATATACACTTCCTCCTCTAGATCGCCATGGAGGAATGTATTTTTGACATCAAACTGTCGAAGAGGCCAATTCAGGTTTGCAGCACACGAAAGAAGAGCTCGCACAGAGTTCATCTTTTCTACAGGGGCAAACATCTCCTTATAATAAATGTCATGTATTTGAGTAAAACCCATGGCAACTAGTCTTGCTTTGTGTCTCTCAAATGTACCACCAACATCCTTCTTAATAGAGAAAATCCATTTGCATCCCACTGATTTCTTCCCTCTCGAAAGTGATACAAGCTCCTAAGTGTCATTCCCTTTAAAAGCTGTCATGTCCTCTACCATAGCTCCTCTCCACTCAGGTATCATAAATGCTTCCTACCAATTCTTTGGAATAGATATGGAAAAAAGCTTCGAAACAAAGGCATGGTATGATGGAGACAAACGATCATAAGAAACTAATTGAGAGATGGGGTGTTTAGTAGTACATTGTCTAACACCTTTTCGATGAGCAATAGGACGATCATCAACATTGATAGAAGGAGATTCAATGAGAGAATAGTCACTAACAGATGAGGAGTCTAAAACTAGTATCGAGCAGTCATGAACTGGAGTCGAGGATGATGGTTGATAAGATGATATCACACATGAAAGCTCCCCTATTTTTCGTCTTGCATAGGTCTACAAGTCAGGCTTATGTAATTGTTGCTCCATTCCTCAATATCACCTCCCATGTTATGTGTTGCTCTATCAGCTGCAGATATTGATTCCCCTCCAGACTTATCTATTGTCTCCCTCATACCACAATTATAACACAAGTGCTCCCCTTCACCGTGATTATAAAAGGACATCTCTTTTTCTTGTCGATGCTCCCCCTGAAGAGATGAAGTTTAGGGAGAATAAAAGGATTCTATTTCCAAAAAGGTGACATCCATAGTGACAAAAAACTCCTAGAGGAAGGATCATAGCACTTATAGCCCTTTTGAGTAAGGGAATATCCAATGAAAATACATTTATGAGCTTTGTCACCCAACTTTCCTCTAGTGGGAGAATGAGCATGAACAAAGCATAGACATCCAAACACACATGGTGAAAGTGTGGTGGCACGAAAAATACTAGGAAGACAGTCAAGAGGAGTTTTAAAATTAAGAACACTGGATAGAATGCAATTAATAAGATAAGTTGCAGTCAAAATGGCTTCTCCCCACAAATATTTAGAAACATTCATGGCGAATAACAGAGAGCGAGCTACCTCGGCTAGATTACGATTTTTTCGTTCAGTAACTCCATTTTGTTGTAGAGTGTCAACTAGGGCTGTTCATTTTTTTGAAATTCCGAAATTTTCAAAAATCTGATCCGATTTTTTCCGTTTTTGGAATGCTTTTTTCATTCTAAATTCCGATTTTTCCGAAAAAATTGGAATGGAATTGGAACATACTTTGATATTTCCGATTCTCGAAAAATTTCCGAAAATTTTTCCTATTAATTTCTTAACAAATTCTGATTAATTTCCTATACAAATTTTTCGTTAATTTTTAAAAAATTCCGAGACATTTATAACATACTTGGACATAATAAGAATAATGTAACTATTTCTAACAATCCGTCACAGTCGTTTGTTTCCAAAACAAATCACAGCCGTCCAAAATGAGGTAAACAATGAGGTAAACTGAACGTAGGGTTTTATTCAGCCAGACCTCCAACACAAATCGCAGCCATCACGATTCCTCTCTCAGACCCCCTCTACGTTCATTCCTCTCTCAGTCATCGGTGCTCTGATCAATTCAGCTCCCTTTCTCCATTCAGTCGTCTCTCTCAGACCCGAGCAGTCGTACTCAGACCCGAGCAGTCGTACTCAGACCCACCGTTCACGATTGCAGCACTTCACAACCCTCCAGTCGTCTCCGATTAGCCATACTCAGACCCGAGCAGTTGTACTGTAAGTATACATCTCCACCCCCGTTGTATTTCCACCCCTGTCTCAGACCTTCATTCATATCCTCCGTTTACGATTACAGTGCATTTTTTTTGGCATTTCCACACCCGGTGTATCGTAACTAATTCCAAACATGGGTGTGTAGATGTTCAACTCACTCGGCTCACCCATGTTTGGAATTCAACCTAGCTGCTCAATTCCAAACTTAGTTGCTCAATCCCACCCCGTCACAATCGTGTTTTTGCATTCGTGTTTAGGAAGCTAAGTTTCTGAAATTCACTAAGTTAATTTTGTGTTATTTACAGTCATCCGCATATCAATCATGGATGAGTGTTCCGAAGTTAATCAAAAAAATCAAAAGACAGGAAGAAAATCGGGTGTAGCCGGAAACCATGGAGCTTCCGAGGTATGGAATTATTTCGCAAAAAAATTGATATCGGGAACAAATAAGTATTTGGGGAAATGCGTGTGTAATTTTTGTGGTGAATTGTTTGATGCACCTTCCTCCCTTGGAACCAATAGATTGTGGCACCACCTTAAGAAATCTTGTAAACAATTTCTCGGCTTCGAAGGAAATAAGACACAATCACTCATATCTTTCACGGAAAATCAAGTTGGTAACTGGAAGTTTGACCAAGAGAGATGTCGCAAATCTTTAGTAGAAATGATTATTCTTTGTGAACTTCACTTTAGTCATGTAGAGAAAGATGGCTTTAGGTTGTTTTGTGAAACTTTGCAACCCAAATTTCATGTGGTTTCTAGAGCAACTGTAACTAGGGATTGCATACAAATGTTTCACGACGAAAAAAGAAAATTGAAAGAGTGTTTCAAGGTTGCCTCTACTAGGATATGCATTATAACTGATATGTGGACTTCAATTCAAAATCTGGGATATATAGTTCTTATGGCTCACTTTGTTGATAAGAATTAGAGGTTTCAAAAGAAAATCATTAATTTTTGGGTGCTACCACATCCACACAAAGGTGAAGCAATTGCAAAATCCATGGAGAGTTGTTTGATGGAGCAGGGTTTAGAGAAAGTTTTGACTATCACGCTTGATAATGCAAAAATAATGATGTATGTGTTCTAGATTTGAGAAGAAGATTGAACAAGAGAAGTCGGTTATTGTTGGGAGGTGATTTTTTGCATGTAAGATGTTTTGCACATGTCGTAAATCTAATTGTAAGGGACACAATTGATGAGGATAGAACTATTATCAAGCGTCTCCGCCGAAGTGTTAAATATGTGAGGAGTTGTCCTTCACGTATGCAATTGTTTAAAAAAAATGTATCGGATGAGAAATTAAGTAACAAGAAATCTTTGTGTTTAAACGTTAAAACAAGATGGAATTCAACCTATTTTATGATTGATGCGGCATTGGATTTTGAGAAAACTTTTGATAGATTAGAGGAGAAAGACTCAAACTATATAAATGAGTGTGGTGTGATGGGTTTATTGAATGAGAGTGATTGGAAACAATTGAAAAGTTTGCACACCTTTTTGGAGGAATTTTATGAACTCACAAAACGCGTATGGTTCCAAGTATGTCACTTCCAATACATACTTTGATAAATTGACACAAGTTAAAAAACTATTCATGGATAATTTGGATGGTGATGATATGATTATTTGTGATATGGTCAAAAAAATGGATGCAAAATTTGTAAAATATTGCAACTTTGACTCTCTTAATCTAATATTGGTTGTGGCAATCGTGTTAGATCCTCGATATAAAATACAACATGTAGAGTTTTGGTATTCTGGATATTTGGACAAACTTTGTCATTATACCCAAGAAGAAAAGACTAAAGTTTGAGGATTTTGTCGAACAACTAAAAAAATTGATGAATCGACTATACGAACACTACAAGTTTGAAGATACAACATTTGTGAGTAATTCATCGGAAAAAGAAGTTGGTGATACGACCTCTATGGTTGGAAAGGGGATCAAATGTCACATTAGAAAAGAAGAATTTAGAGAGTTTTTTAAGAGAAAAGATCATGTGGAAGCCTTAACTGATTTGGATAAATACTTGGGTGATGGTATAGAGGATGATAGGCGTGACTTTGACGTCATAAGTTGGTGGTATGGGAAGCTTGCAACTTATTGTTTCCTTTCTATGATGCCCCGTGACATATTAGTTATTCCCATTATATCTGTTCCTTCAGAGTGTGCTTTTAGTACCGCCGGCCGATTACTCGATCCATTTCAAAGTTCTTTAACACCAAATATCGTAGAGTCTTTGGTATGCACCCAAGATTGGTTACAAAGTCGTTCTACAGAATCACTTAGTGTTGAAGAAAACCTTGAAGCTCTTGAGGAAATTGAGAGAGGTATGTTAAGTTATTTCTAACTTAATTGTTTAATTGTATCATTCTATAACTTGCATGTGAAAGTTCAATTAATATTTATGCTCTATGCAGACATGTATTCCCTGAACATCAATTAGTCATATGACAATTTGGGAGTTTTGGAGGAAATTGTCAAGTTGAGTTATCAAGTTGGATGAGATTCTCCATTGGCTTAAGCTTCATTGTTTCTCTTGCTTTATTTCAACTATATCTATTTTTTTCAAGTAGTTTATCCGGCTTTAGGTTGGCATTTTTTAAAGACAATTCTAGACTATATAGTGGTAGTTCTGTTTTTAATTAGACAGGTTCTGTTATTGATGCACATTGTTATTGCTAGTTATGGGTGGCTGGTTCTGTTTCTAATTAGGCAGTTGCTGTTTCTTGAAATGTTGTTTGCAAGCTAAAAAACAGACTTGAAGTCTGGTTCTGTTTATTGTTGGTTCTGTTTCTAATTAGGTGGTTGGTTTTGTTTCAATTTTTGGTGTATGCTATTGTTAATGATGCACTTTTTCCTGCGTATATGTATTGGTGCGTGCTGTTCTGTTTCAATTAAATAGGTAGCTGTTGTATGGCAAATAGAGTGCAATTTAATACAAAGTCTCCTATCTGTTTTTTCCCTCACTTCTTATTATAAATACTCGGGCTTAAATAAAATTCCGAACAACAACAGTAATTCCGAAAATTATACCGAAAATTATACCGAAAATTATTCCGAAGATTTCGAATTTTTAAGATTTTCGAAAAATTCTGAGCACAATTCCGACAATTCCGGTTTAAATACTGAAAATCTGAAAATTTGCAATTTCTGAAAATTCCGAAAATTTGGAAATTGGAAAAGAAAAATAATTTCCGAAAAATTCAGAAATGAAATCGAAATAAACAAAGTAATTCCAAAAAATCGGAAAAATTTCAGAAATGCTAAATTCCGTTCCATCCGATGTACATCTCTAGTGTAAAAAAATACAATTTTCATCAAAAAATGCACGAACCTGAAATGATTTAAAACAAGAGTAAACTTCATTTTTTGTTTTAAGTAAATACCATAGTTATCAGAGGCGCGCCTAGGCGCGCGCCTAGGCGCGAGGCGCAGCGAGGCGCGGTGGAAGGGCCCCAAGCGGCCTGAGGCGAGGCGACTGCATAAGGCGCAACGGAGGCGAAAAGGCGCACGGAGGCGCGAGGCGTCGCGGAGGCGCTGAGGCGCGCGCCTCTTGTGTTTTTAAGAAACCCTAATGCTCCCGCTGTATCTCTCACTCACGCACGATCTCTCATCTCCCTCACGTTGTATCTCTCACTCACGCTGCATCTCTCTGCTCTCTGCTCTCTGCATCTCTCGCTCCCCATGTTCCCTCCCTCACTCACGGTACTCTCTCTCTCTCTCTCTCTCACACACACACACACACACGA
>NMUG010002041.1:0-16632 GCA_002855965.1 Monotropa hypopitys | reverse complement strand
GTACATAGAATCAAGAATGCAATACATGTTAATTTTTTTAGCAAACATCAGGAAATATCTGAATTAGGAATCAAGAAACTTACCCAACACCGGGAGGAAAGGAGAAAGACACACACATGAGGTAGAACCACTCTGACTCCGTCAAGTCTTCTGGTGACAAGGAGGCACACGGCCGCCGTATCTGCTGGTTCGACTCACCGGCCGATAGAGAGTCGTACAGCTCTCTCAGCTGTTGGCTTCTTTGGAGCGACGCCTCCTCCGCACTCACCTCCATTGGTTGTACAGTCTTTCTTGTTTTGATTGCTCCATTGTAGTACCCATCTCCCCATACTAAAATTCTATCAATCATATAATTTGAAGCCACAAATCCCAAAATTAAAACCCACAAACGTCAGGCATCCAAAATTTTATACTAAATAATGAGGTCATTTCATACTTAGTAATTTCATAACCTGAATGATTTTGCTGTGTTAAAATTTGTTTCTCCTTCAATTGTTATATACTTTTATGTGCGATGATAAATTTGGTCTTTGATGGTTTTGATGGAATTAATTACGTACCCTTGTTGAGGGCACAACTGCCAGAAGAGACTATAAGTCCATTGAACTGATTGCACCGCCGACTGTAACATGCTTTGCAGTGGCGTACTAGGCGGTGCGGCCATTTCCACGGCTGATTCGCTGTCACCACCGCCCCTTCTTAATTTGATCCTCCAACAAATATTTATTCTGTCCAATAATCCCAAAAAGGAGAAGAAAGAAAAACAGCAGAAAATCTCAAAAGGGAAAAGAAAACTAGTATCCTTCCATGAGATTGAATATATGGGGATGGGTACAACTACTACCTCCTCCACTGGAGTATACGAGCTGAAAATCAAACCATTTAATCAACTAAGAGTAAGAGCGAGGTAGAGGTATAAAGAGTTAGAGAGAGAAGGAGAGAGTACAGATTGATGACTTTGATGAGAGGAAAGGTGAGAGAGTGAGAAGAGAATGAGTGCAGACTTGCAGGTGAGAAGAAAGAGGTAGATGATGATTTTGAGGAGGGGGAGGGAAAGATTGGACTGAATTTGGAAGAAGGGTCGTTAAGCTTCGGGATCAGATGGGCACTGAGATTTCTAGGAAAGAGTGAGAGTTTTGGAAAGAGAGATTAGTTAGGGTTTGGGAGGAGAGAGAGGGAGAGAAGGATATTCATATACAATTGTCTGAAAGTTGTTTTGACTGGTTGGTTTACCAGCCAGTTTTATCTCTGTGGTTCCTAACGAATGTGCGGGCTGTTTGGAAAAATTATTCAGTGCCCTGAGGAACATGTGTTGTCTAGATCACCCCTGCACATTGATGGGAGCTATTAGAATGTTTTGAAACCCTGACCGGTTCACTTGACAAACGGATTACCGGTTTTACCGTTATCAAATCGTTATCGAACTGTAATATCATAATTATATTATAAATATTATATTTTGTTTTTATAAAAATATAGAAAATGATTTTTTACCGATTCAACTATTTTTACTAGTTTTTGCAGTTCAATCGGTTCAATCGGTTTAACCAGTGGGTCAACACGGGTTTTCATTTTCTAGAACGGTTTTTGAAAACTAGCAGTTTTGGGGATGAAGCGGACACGTTTGGAGACCGGTTCCCGGCCGGTCCAATTTTTAAAATAGTGTGATAAGAAGAAGAGCGAGTACTAGTCCGAGAAAAATAGATCGGCAACAAACAGGCTGACTCACAAAAAAAGCTCGATCGTGTGGACATGAAATAATGCAACTGCCATTCGATAACCATGAGTGGACACTCTTTCGAAACATAGGATAATGGCCACGATCGCACAATGTACATCTCTAGTGACACAACGAGTTCCTACAATCAAGGAGACCATTGAAGGAGCATCCAACGAATATGGAAACGAGGATATACGCTCCCATTGAATTTGGCCTACGTGGCCGAGATTAGCAGAACAAACGGATTACCATATTAAAACAAGTTAAACCTTATGACTAGAGGTACATAATACAATTTCAAGAACTTCTGGCTTTCCTCTCCATTGATCGAAATACTTACTTGTTTGTCGGAGGCGGTTCAGAAACATAACCCTCACATATGTTCCTTGATTCATTGATTTTCAAGTATCGAAGGAGAAGAAGGAGAGGCAAAGTCAGGCTAGCGAGACTAAGATGAGAATCCATTCATCAGTTGGCACCGTCTGTGGGAAAAACTTTATTTCCGGTCAACGGTTTCTCGTGAATGGTTCAAACTCACACCAACAACAAGATGATGGCAATAGAAGGGCATAACTCCAGAGATCCATCACCGGTAACGATGGACATGTTCAACCAGAGGCAGTTTAGAATGGAGGCCATGGAAAAGGCCTTCGAGGATGAGCGACAGTAGAATCAGTAAATGAGGAGAGACTAGTGGATGAACCAGGACAAAATTCCCTCCCATCGGAGCATCTGATAGATGGACCCAATAGGAACAACGCCACGGCGAGCCATGAGCTAAGCCACCAAGAAGGAACTGGCCAATGTTCCGAAAGGCCAGACGGGGAACAAGACGTTCAAGTAGTCATGCAAGCCCAGATCGACAAGTTGCAAAGTCAAGTAAAGAGATGATCCCCAGCCACGGTGGATGTGTTAGTTCAGAACACAGATTCCCCATTCACTACGGATGTAATGTGGATGCCTATGTCGCGAAAATTTTAGATGCCTTCCTTGGAGACATTCAATGGGGCTATACACCCGTTGAACCATCTGGAAACATATAAAAATTTAATGATGTTACAAACAGTACCAGATGAGATAATGTGACGTTCTTTCCCAATTACTCTGAATGGGAATGCCATGATGTGGTTCAATAAACTCAGATCCAACACCATCAACAATTTCAAAGAGTTCAACAAGAGTTTTATTAGCTATTTCATCATGGGTCAATGGTATTGTAAACCGTCAACTCACATTCTAACAATTGTGCAGAATAGAGGAGAGTCTTTAAGGGACTTCACAACTCTCTTCACCAAGGAGGCCATACAGGTGGAGAGCATGGATGATAAGGTGTCTATTAATGCTTACATTGCAGGTTTATGGTCGGAACAATTCCTATTCAACCTCCAGCAAGACCCCCCTAAAACTATGGACGAGCTCATGCTTCGAGCACAAAAGCACATGAATATAGATGAGACCCTTAGTGCCATAAGGGCCAGTGCAGTTCAAGAAGTTGGTGCGACCTCACAACAAAGCAATCCCCATCCGTTAGAGAAGAAGAAGAGGGAAAGACCATATGGCAGAACTAGAGAGTATAGGCCAAAGAGGGAAGATCATAAGTGTCTCCCTAGGAGGCTAGGAGGACCTACTACCAGGTACGAACACTTCAAGCCATTGGTGGTAGCCAAGTAGATTTTAGAAGATCTGCAAGGATATCCCGAATTAAAATTGCTGGGAAAACTAAAAGCCGACCTGAGCAGGAGATCGATGGATAAATACTGTCATTTTTATCGTGATCACATGCATAACATAGATGATTGCTTTGACTTGAGGGATCAGATAAAAAGTTGATCTAGAGGGTGCGACTGAAAAGATTTATGGCATGAAAGATCCAAAAATCATAAATAAAGAGAGGAGCCAAGAAGGGACCAAGATGATGATCGGCAACATGATAGAGCTTTAAGGGAGATTAAGGTTATCCATTGAGGGTTTGCCAAGGAGGAGAATCAAATTCAACCCAGAAGGCCCACTTGTGTCGGCTCTAAACTGAGGACACCATGGGCATTTATGCTATAAGAATATAAACAAAGGCATCCAGAGTTAATAAGGAGATCCATACCATATTTTTAAAGGAGGACGAGAAAGGGACCAACTACCCCCACGATAACTCATTGGTAGTAAGTATGATCATAGCTATCATTAAAGAAAACAGAATATTCATTGATAGTAGACGCTCAATAGACATCTTGTTCCTCAGTGCCTATGATCAGTTGAGGATAGGTCGTGACAGGCTCCGACCTATGAGGTAGCCACTCATAGGATTCTCGTAGGATCCAGTTTATCCTAAAGGGAAGATCGCCATACCTGTGACCATGGGTGAGGAAGGCGTACAACTCACCCAGATGGTGGAATTCTTGGTGGTGGACTGATTGGTATGCTAACATACCTATTTGTATGCCTTAACTATAAAAGTTGTTAGTCCTAAAGCCCTTATCTAATAAATGTTCTAGTGTTTTGGAGTTTAGTTGGTTTTCCATGAATTAAGCCGGAAATGTGCTAATGATATCCATTTGGATCAACCGAGGCCAAAAGGAATGAAGTTTATGCGAGGATTTGAAGATGGTGAAGAGTTGAACAATATTATAGAAGGCCAAAACATAAAAGGAGGGCCAAAAGACAAAGAAAAGCAAGAGAAGACAAAGGTGGGCTGACTATCCTGCAACCGGTTGTGGTCCCATGCGCAACTGGTTCCCCTATGCTAAAAAGGAAGTCTGTAGACAACTCTCAGATACAAACTACCGCGTACAGCGTAACCGGTTGTGGTCCCACGCGCAACCGGTAGCGGTACAGAGTTCAAAACAGCAAAGGAAGCGTAACCAGTTGTGGTTGATGGCGCAACTGGTAGCGGAACGCGCAGTGGCGAATCCTGATGCGGGAAATAATGGGCCTAACTCGGGTTTTTATCATTCTAATTCGCATTTTAGTAACCCTAAACACCTCATTAAGGATGTTTAGGGTATTTTAGACCCTTGGGGTATAAAAGAAAAGCCTACGGTTAATTGTAAACATCTTTACTTATCTTTTAACTTGGGATTAACGTTGGTGGCTGCTCTAGACAGATTTGTTTTTCCTTCTCCCTTCTCTCTTCTCTCTTCTCCTTCATCCATGGCCGCCACCTCCATGGTGGGCTAAGGATCTCTCGTCTAGGTAATCGATGAAGCTTGTATCTCCCCCACTCTTGGTTTAATTTAATGGTTTATGTGGAATTGATTGTATGAACTTGTACTTTCATTATTAAATGAAGTTTACAATTCTTTCTATCTTTTGGCAATTATTTTTCCGGTATACAATTGCCATTCATATAATGGTGCGTTATTGATTCCGGTTTTTAGGGTAAGATATATTATGCACCATAAGACGATCTGTGCTATTAGACAGTCTGTGCCGATTGAGACGGATCGTACTTGTAAGATGAATCGTGCCACACGGTGATAGTCTATGCTATCCGGCAATCTGTGGATACCTCTCGACAATATTGTGAACCTTGAATTTGTGGAACAAGTAGATTCGAGGATCCTAGATGCATTTTTATTATAGTTTAATTCGCACTTAATTCTAGTTCTTAGTTTTAAAAGTCAAAATCATCAAATCAAACTCTTCTCTTTTCGAAACTAGCGTAGGAACTTAATCTAATTAAAAGAAACCATTCACCTTCCTTGTGATCGATACCTAACTCACCGCTACTGTATAAGTAGTGTAATTCACGGTTATAAATAGTATTTTTGACTTGCGCACAACAGCGATCAAATTTTGGCGCCGTTGCCAGGGAAGGTCAAATGGTTTCCTTAGTTAGATTTTGTTTCTTTTGTTAGTGTGTAGTTTTAGTTTTCTTTTCCGTTTCTTTTCTTTATTTATTTTTATTCGGTATTACGCTTGTGGTTTCGTGAAAGTACAATGAGCTTGTAGAGATTACTTGCAGCTCTAGGAAGGAGCATTGACTTCGTCCAAAGAGTTCTATAAGTGATTTTTATAGGTTACATTTAGCAATTTATGCTTGGTCGCCGATCCTTGCAGCCCGAACTCGAAACCATAAATCTTGAAATTGAAAGAATATCCAGAATAAACCGTTCCAAATCTAAGGGTTGACTTCTGACTATAATGGCTGAAGATAATGAAAACAACGCCAACCCAATCGTCGACATCAACAATGAACCATTTGTTGCCATGGATAATATTCATGGTCCACTAGCACTTGTTTGTGGTACTAGGCAACCACATCCGGCCCTCAGGGATTATTTTTCACATGGTCCATTCTTGGACCCAGATTATACTAGGCAGTCTGCCCCGATGGCCACCCACTCTCTTAAACTTGTTGCCAACTTTTCATGGGTGTGAAAATGAGAATCCTTATGCACATCTGACCGAGTTCATGGATATCTGCTCCATGGTGCGGATTTTATACTTTATAGATGATGCTCTCCTGTTGAAGGTCTTTCCTTTCTCTTTGAAGGATAGAGCCAAACAATGGCTTTAAACTTTAACACCGGGAAGTATAATCACTTGGAGTCAATGCCAACAAGAATTTTTTTAAAAATATTTTCCAATTGTCAAGACTAACCAAATCTGTCGCGCATTAATGAATTTCACCGAATTGGAGGGTGAACAATTCCATGAGACTTGGGACAGATTGACTGATCTTATTCGAAAATGCCCTCATCACGAAGTCCCCAAATGGCAGTTGGTAAATTTTTTTTACTACGGCTTGATGGGAACACACCTCCACGTGATTGATGCATCTTGTGGTGGTATGTTTTTGCGCAAAAATAAAAACGAGGGGTGGGAATTTTTTGAACATTTTGGGAAAATTCAAGGCACTACTAGGACTCTCGTGTGACCAATGACCGGTCCACACCCATCTCAAGCAAACAAAGAGGGGTGCACCAAGTAGGCATGCACCAGGACTTGTCCTTGAAAGTCGATTCTCTGTCCAAAAATCTTGACAGCTTGTTAGCTTTAGGCCAGAATCTATTACAGTCCACACAACCTCCTGCCATTGCGGAGGTTTTCCAACTCTGTGCTCATCCGAGACACACTGTCATAGAGTGCTACTTATCACCCCAACACCCGGCACATGAAGAGCAAGTCAATGCTGATCAAGGCTTTGATCGCTGTGGTGGCTTGTAATCTGCTGGAACTCCTCCGATGGGTGTCCCTCCGGCTGTTGGTTGTCGGCCGTATATCGGGACGCTTGAGTCGTCCCCTGCAAAGAGAAAACTGGGTCATCCTGCTTGGCTCCTGTAAAACAAAGGTTAGTGCCCGCCGGTCTGTCGTGACCAACGGGGCCTCCAATGCTTAAATTAGTCTCGTTTGTTAGTGGAAAAGACAGAAGGATGTGAGTTAAGGGCGGATGGTAGCTGTCGGGGATCAGATCCCATGAACAGTACCCCCTTAGGGAGTATTTATAGTGTAAGGTTGGATTGGGGCTCAAGATTGGTGCGTGGGCCGTGCGTCGTGGGCCCCTTTGTATGACTCTGGGCTCGAGTGGTGCACGTGGTAAGCCAAATGGGCCAGTGCAATTGGCGGGATAGGTTGATCGTATGGACTAGGGATCCACTAATAGGCATTTGAGGCTCCCGTGGTGGGGCAATACTAGAGGATGGACCCTCTGCGAGAGAGCCGATCGGCCAGAAGTGGTGTCTTTGCTAGAAGGATGATGTTGATACTCTACCGATCGACATGGTAGCCGGAGGTCAGCGTCCGTTTGACCGACAAGCCCTAGGATGCTTCTTTTGGGATGTATGCGGTGTTTTGCCAGATGGTACTCGCCGAAGGTTCGTAATTTCGACGGGTCAGGGGTGCCAGAGGACTATCAGGGCCCAAGAGTGAATTTGACGCATAGTCACAAGTCTGGTCCCTCAAAGCCTAGATCCGGCCACCACAATAGCCCCTTAATCTTTCCTAATTTTGTAGGAAAAGATTGATTCTGGGATGTCGGATGCTTTTCTTTGGGGGAACGGTCTTGTCTGGGTCTATGCTGACATCACCTGGCAGGTAACAGAGTAATAATTAAATATGGATGTCAGCATATCACCACATGTTAGGCCCCGATTCGCCGGTCAAACGGTCCACCTCAGTATTTGCGAAACAAAAATTAATACTGACAGCTGTGCTTCGTACCTAAGCGGGGCCTATAAATAGGCATTTGTGGTAGGCTATTCAAAACTTACTTCACACAAAAAGATCCTCCGGAGAGCTCCTAACCCTTCAGCAACAGCGCTTCTACAACCAGCATGGATCAGTTGATTAATGTCCTTTCTTCTTCATCAAGCTCTGATTCGGATTCATTGTTTCAGTTGATTTCGAAGGAGTTAACTCTTGATATTAGCTCAATAATGTCTACTCCGACTGGACTCTCTATACCAGAGGCTTCCACCTTGAGGTAGCCCCAAGATGATGTCCAAACCAATATCGTCCGACATTGTTTTGGACGACAATGAACCTACTTACATAGCCCTGGGGGCACGACTAAACAGGGCCTTAGGAGGTGTGATTAGGGCATCGGGGGGAGATTGGCCCTGCCCCTCTCTGGATTATCTTCGCGGTGGTTTGTCTTAATTTGAGGAATTCTCCCGTCGGTATGCGATCCCAGCTTCGGTGAGTTACGTAGAAGTTGGGTCTGAGGTCGCTTATACAGCAGAACACGTGACGATCCCCTTGATGGCTATAACCAATGGGAGATTAAAAATCCCAATTCCCCCCTTTCCTTCGAGAATTCTTATTCTCGTTTAGGCTTGCGCCCAATCAGCTGTCAGTGAATGGCTACCGGATCACAGGCTGCATCTGGACATTATATGAAAGGGAAGGGCTGGAATTTTCTATGCCGGACCTGATGGGTTTGTTTTCTCTATCCCGGAACAAAGAATCTGGTAGATACTTTTTTACTGCTCGGAATCCATTCGGGGATGTCTTCACACGGTTGCTGGACTCAGAAAGATGGGCGAACCTATATCTTCAGCTTTTTGGCAATTACAACTTTGATCCGGACGAAGAGCGTCGGCATCCTGCGACGACCAAACCAAGAAACCCAGGTAAGCGTTCGACAATTAGCTTCAGATATTTTCTTGTTTGGCTCTGTCTAACCCTGCATTGTCTGTGCAGATGTGTCGACAATTTCCAAGTATATGAGAGGGATAGAATCGGCCGCCCGGATTGATGCCCTACTGAAGTGTGGCGGTAGGGACACCCCAACTCTTCTAGGGTACGAGCCGACGTACCAGAGTTTTTTGGAAGATTGGAAGTCGAGGGGAAAGAGGAAGGCAATGGCAGAGCCTGACACGCGAGCCCCTTTCCGGAGGAAAATTTCCGTCTTCGAAAATTTTCAAGAGGGACTTGGTGAGGGAGCAGACGGCGTAGAGGAAATGCAACAACCTCAGGAAGCTGCTCCGGTAGACGGAGCTACCGTCAGGCCACCGATCATTCCTCCGGCAGATCTGACAGGACTACTTCAGGTTAAGGAAGAGATGGTTGATTATGAAGAGGTTCTGAAGGGTGTGAGATACAATGCTTCGCGAAACCGCCCTCGATCTCCGGCTGTTCCGGACCCTCCCCAGCCTTGGGCTCCCGGCTTTCGAAAGTATTCCGGAGCACCCATCCTTATGACGGATAATGTTAATGCTGATCTGAAAGTTGCGTAACATCTTCTCCGGGCGCTGCAGCTGCCGGTCGACATGAGATCCCTACCGTCCGGAATTGAGGATATTTACGACCACGTCGGGGCATGTCTTATAAAGGTACGAACTATCCTTCCTCGGTTGGCTTCTTGTTAGTGATTCCCTTCTGACGGTTGCTTGTGATATTGCACGCTTGCCAGAGCCTTGCCGGTTTGTACAAAAGCTCATTAGCTGGTGGCTAATTTTAAAGCGGTGGAGGCCCAGAAGGACCTCCTCCTCCGACAGATTCAGGAGGTGACGGCGGTGTAGGCTCGACTAAATGAAATGCTTGATGTAGCCCCGAACAATATTCGGCAGGCCAAAGAAGGCAGCTAAGAGAGGCTGAAGAAGGCTGTGACTGAGGCAGATGCTAAAGCGTATGCTGAGGTGGTCAAAGACACCGAAGAAGAGTACCATCGGTAGATCATGAATTGTGCCCCGAGGTTCATGAGGTTGCCTTCAGGTTGGGGTATAACTTAGCCTTCAGGGAAGCATGTGGGATGTCACTTGACGTCATAGGAGTACCTGCGAATTCATCCTTCTTTACCAATATAAGTGTGTCGGAGCGTGAGGTCCCTCCCCTGGAGCTTTCGGAAAGGGAGCCTGTCGTTGATCTGCCAGAGGTACACCCACCAGAGCATCCTTAGCCTTTGCTATAATGCTTTTAGTCATCTATAACATACAACTTGTTAATGTAAATATATTATTTTCTTCAAAATGTTACCTCTTTTTTGACCGAAGGATGATAGATAAGGATAGATCCCACAGAAGTTAATAGAATTCCGGAGGGATAGAGGCTAGGGAGTCCGTTCATATAGTGATGGCTCCGTCAGTAATAATGGTCCGGAAGATGCCCGGTCATATAGAATATGCCCCCATAATAGGGGGGGTCTGGATTGATGCCGGACGTATAAGAGTCAGCCCCATAATGAGGGGGAGAAGTCCGTATTGATGTCGAACGTATAGAAGATAACCCCATAATGAGGGGGAGAGGTCCGGATTAATGTCAGACGTATAGAAGATAGCACTATAATGAGGGGGAGAAGTCCGGATTGATACCGGACGTATAGAAGATAGACCTATAATGAGAAAGAGAGGTCTAGATTGATGCCGGACGTATAAAGATAGCCCCATAATGAGGGGGAGAGGTCTCGATTGATGCCAGACGTATAAGAGTCAGCCCCATAATGAGGGGAAGAAGTCAGGATTGATGCCGGACATATGAAAGATAATCCCATAATGAGGGGGAGAAGTCTAGATTGATGCCGGACATATGGAAGATAATCCCATAATAAGGGGAGAGGACCAAATTAATGCCGGGCGTATAGAAGAGAGCCCCATAATGAAGGGTAGAGGTCCAGATTAATGCCGGACGTATAGAAGATAGCCCTATAATGAGGGGAGAGGTCTGGATTGATGCTGGACATATAAGAGAGATCTCCAAGGTGGTCGGCAGATTGTGACTAACCCGGAGCTACGTCTGCCGGAGATGTGGACTCCATTGTAGCTGTCACACTCCATAAATTTTAATGCGATTTATACCTGTTTTAGAAATTATATCGTTTAGAATTTCGATTCAAATAGTTCCTTGGGTGTAAAATATATCCGTTTTATCGTATCGAGTGTCAATATATCGCTTGGTGATCCCGTTGGACCTATTCCTAACGTTCGGTGCTTGTTCGGGGCATCTCGGGAGAGCCTTGGCATCATTTTGCAACATTCTCTGCATTCTGGTGCATTTGCACCGGTGCAGATTAATGTTGCATCGGTGCAAAAGGCAAAGAATTGGTGTTGCATCGGTGCAGAACCGGTGCACAAAGGTTCTGATGGTCTGGGGCTTCAGGTGCATCAGTGCAGATTGGTGCTGCACCGGTGCAGGTGTGGTTTTGAACCTACTGCTCCTTTCTGATGCAAGTTTGCATCGGTGCAGCTTTGGGTTGCACCGGTGCAGGAAGGGTTTGCATCGGTGTAGATTTTGGCTTCACCGGTGTACAAGGCAAAATTCGTATTCTGGGAAAGGGTTGCACCGATGCAGAAAATCGTTGCACCGGTGCAACTGCTGTTCGAACAGCTTCATTAAGGGTAAACTTGTCATTTTGGTTGGGGGACCTATATAACTCAACCCTTGGCCGATTTGGGTCATTCCCAGCCGACAACCTCTCTCTCTCTTTCTCTCCTAAACTCTCTCAAAACCCTAGCTCTCTCTTCTCTCTTCATTTTGGTGGATCAAAGGTTGGTTTTGGAGATTTTGCGAAGCATTAACGTCATAGAGCGTCTCGCAAGCTTCGCGTGGGTGGTCTTTGTGCTTTGTGGTGTGTTGATCGTTCTTCAAAGGTTGTAAGTACAAATCATCTCAAGGTAGGGATTCTTAAACTCTTGTGTTCATTTGTGTTGTCATGTAACCCTACTCAAATCGATTTCGCAAAGAAAGTTGTGCGATGCTCGTCTAGAACTATGTTTGATTTTGAATTGTTGATTTCCGATGGTAGGAGTAGTTACTGGCATGTACTTGAGATTCCTATGGGTTTAATTTCATAAATTTGTCTCTTGGTACGAAAAGCCCCAAATTGGTTGGAAACCCTAAATTTGTCTAATTATGAATTTTTTTTGGGGAAAATGCTAACGGAAACTCAATTCAAGAAATTCATACCACATTGATTATATTGATATATGGACCTCTATACAAATGATGGAAATTAGGCAATTGGCCTTGGCACACTTGAAATGTGGACTATGGAAAAATGTGGAATTGTCTTGATACTCTATATGAGGTTTAGATACACTTGAGTGGTTATGGATTCGGGTTGCTTACCTTGAGTCACTGATTAAGAGTGACACACGACATTGCGCAATGGGGGTTTGACTGGGCCCTCCCAGTGAGCTGTGGAAAACAGGAACTATACGATAAGGGGTTGACGAGCTCTGATGCGGAACTAGCCTTGGAACTCAATTGGTAATCATGGTAATGATCTTGTTAGACTTGAATAACATTGAAGTAACACTGTAGTACGCGGAACTCTTGTAATGGAATAACTTGAAACAATGAAGGTCACGCGTTGAAATACTTTGGAAATTCATGGAAATTCTTGGAATTGAAACGATAATAATTACCCTTCCCTTGGTAGTCACACTTCATTTTGAGCCTACTTCTATGCATGCATCTCATATCGCTTTCTTCGTACATTGCAATCATATGAATCGTTTGTTTAAGTCTTCCTACTAGGCGTTTGCCTAACCCTCTATTTTATATGGAAGGAACCGGCTAAGTAGCTTGATGGGATACAAGCACTTGGATGGCATGGGAGCTTGATCAAGTCTTGGGTCATCATCTCTATTGTATTTCATTTTTAATACTTTGGAAAGTATTGTAATGACAACACCCGCGTTGTATGTTTTGTTTTAAACTCATATGTGTGACTAGTGGAACTTCTTATTTCGTTTTGGTGGGATGATGATTGGTTAGACTTTTATTTCGTATTGCTCTATGCTTCGTTTTCAAACATATGGTTTAAATTTTCAGGGTGTTACAGTAGCGACCCGACGAAGCCATATGGTCGGTCTTTGAGAGATAGATGGGACATAAGCCAAATCCATAGGGTGGCCGATAGGTTATAATCAAGCCCGAAGCTGCGCCTGCCGGAGACACGTTATTTATTGCAGTGACCCGGGCAAGCCAGACGGTCGGTCTTGAGTGCAGCGACCCAGGCAAGCCAGTCGGTCAGTCTTGAGTGCAGCGACCCGACCAAGTCATAGGGTGGTCGGCAGGTTAAAATCAAAGCTTAAGCTACGCCTGTTGGAGCCACAGGATGGACGGACATCATAATCCAGAGACATGGGATGGATGTCAGGTTATAGTCAAAGCCAAAGTTGCACCTACCAGAGATATAAGGATGGATGGACATCATAATCCAGAGTTATGGGGTGGTCGGTAGGTTATAGTCAAAGCCGAAGATGTACCTACTCGAGCCACGGGATAGACGACAGGTTATAGTCAAAGCCGAAGCTGTGCCTATCGGAGCCATAAGGATGGATGGACATCATAATCTAAAGACATGGGGTGGTCGGTAGGTTATAGTCAAAGCCGAAGTTGCGCCTAGCGGAGCCATGGGATGGACAACAGGTTATAGTCAAAGCCAAAGTTGCACCTGCCGAAGCCATAAGGATGGATGGACATCATAATCCAGAGTCATGGGGTGGTCGGTAGGTTATAGTCAAAGCCAAAGCTGCGCCTACCGGAGCCACGTGAGGGACAACAAGTTATAGTCAAAGCCGAAGCTGTGCCTGCCTGAGCCATATGGATGGATGGATGTCATAATCCAGAGCCATGGGGTGGTCGGTAGGTTATAGTCGAAGCCAAAGCTGCGCCTACAGGAGCCATGGGATGGATGACAGGTTATAGTCAAAGTCGAAGCTGTGTCTGCCGGAGCTATAAGGATGGATGAACATCATAATCCAGAGCCATGGGGTGGTCGGTAGGTTATAGTCAAAGACGAAGTTGTGCTTACCGGAGCCACGGGATGGACGGTAGTTTATAGTCAAAGCCGAAATTGCACCTGCCGGTGCCATCGTGAACACCTGAGATAGAAATGAAAGGCACATGACAGACAGAGATGCAAAGATATATTTCATTGTTTGTCGAAAGAAAAGAGTAACAAATATTGGGTCCAGACAAACCAGTCGGTCGTCACGAAAAGAAGCTGTGGGAATATGGAGTAGGTCAGGGAATGACAGGGACATTGTCGTCGGCCTGAGGCGTCTGGGAAGGATTGGGAACGGCTGCCGGAGTCCTACGCCAGTCGATCCATCTATCAAGATGACCCTGTTGGACTAGATACGCCATATAAGCTTTGAAGAGGAGCCAGTCTGTTGTGTAGTGGCCTTTCTCCCTGTGATAGGAGCAGTAGGCCATATCGTTGGGATGCCTTCCTCCGATCTTATGATCTGGCTCCCTGAAGAAGGGCTCATCCCTGATCAGTCGGAGGACAATGTAATTTCATCCGTGAAGTCAGTTGTCTCTGCCATGTAGTCCTTCAGTTTTGGCACCCTTCTCTCCCCTGCCTTCACGATATTAACCTGTCTCCGGTTGTGCTGGGCGGGGGCAGGTTTGGCTTGAGGTGATCGGATAGAGGCACGCTCGGCCAGGAGATCCTCCAGCTGGAAAAATTTGTCTATCATCTGCATAAGGTTGTCCATGTTCTCTACAGGATGAAGCATAAGCTCCCAGAGCATGGGACTCTCAGACTCTAAGCCCAGCTTGAAAGAGGAGGTGGTGATCCCCTGGTCACAATCCTGGATGTCGTTGTAGAGCTCCCAGTAACGGTCGGCATATTGACGGAGCATCTCCTCCAGGCGCTTTCTGAGGCTGATTAGGAAATCAACCCCTTTCTTTGCCTTGCCGCTGGTGACGAAGCGAGCTAAGAAGGACCGCTCCAAATCCCTGAATGGAAGGGTGGTTCCAGAAGGAAGGGTGGCCAAATCAATAGTTCGGGAGAAAGGGGAGAGGCTGAGCTGCTCCAGACAAGCATCAACAACATGATAATCCTGTCCAATAGGACGATCGGCATGGTGGTCTCTTCAGTGGCGCCGATGCTCCCTTTCATCGTCGTTTGAGGCCAGAGAGAGATTACAGTGCCTCTTCTTCCTATGATGGTGGTGGGGCCTTTCCCTTGGGCGGTCGGTCTCCTATAGCACCGGGAGCAGGTCATGGAGGTCACGTGGATGGACCTCAACGAATTCCCCCCCTTTATACTTGTAGAGTGGGACAAATGATATCCCTAAGGATCGTCCACTGGAGGGGGATCGCGACGTCCGGGGGACCGTCCATCATCTTCCTTCTGCCTGGCCGTTCGGCAGGGCTGGCTCCCGGTCACCTTTTTTCCCTTGCGCTCTCGGTCTTCTCTCGACTGATGTCTTTCGAGCCTCCATTCCGATGACCGGGAGGCCGAATCCGTAGTGACAGCAACTCTGGCCACCTAATATTTCAGGTAGGCGATCTCTGCATCCTCTTCTTTGAGCATCCTGTCCATGGCTGCTGCATAGGCTGTGCCAAGCTCTGGCATCAATCCGGAGGGAGAGGAAAAAAGCCCTAGGGAGATGCGCTGAGGTGGCTAAGGGGGAACGATGGGGAGAGAGCCATCTTGGTTCATTGGTGTGGTATTCACGTCTTCCAT
The DNA here is from genome assembly GCA_002855965.1 of Monotropa hypopitys. Lineage (NCBI taxonomy): Eukaryota > Viridiplantae > Streptophyta > Magnoliopsida > Ericales > Ericaceae > Monotropa > Monotropa hypopitys. The sequence goes on along the minus strand of NMUG010002041.1, from coordinate 1,054 downwards.
GGAGGGAGGTTTGGAGGAGTCTCAAGTGAGGGACAGAGGTTAGGTTACCACCAAGGATGGGATTTGTCATCCCACTATGAACGGCAATTATGGTGGCTAGTAATCTGCTGGAACTCCTTCAGTGGGTGGCCCTATGGCTGTTGGTTTTCATCTATAGATCCGCACGCTTGAGTCGGCCCCTGCAAAGAGAAAACTCCGTCCTCCTGCTTGGCTCCTGTAAAACAAAGGTTAGTGCCCACCGGTCGGTCATGACCAACAGGGCCACCGATGCTTAAGTTAGTCTCTTTCTTTGGTGGAAAAGACAGAAGGAAGCGAGTTGAGACTGGACGGTAGTTGTCGAGGATCAGATCCCATGAACAGTACCCCTTAGTGGGTATTTATAGGGAAGGGTTGTCTTGGGGCTCAAGATCGGTGCAAGGGCCGTGCATCATGGCCCCCCTCGTGTGACCCCGAGTGGTGCATGTGGTAATACAAATGGGCTGGTGCAATTGGCAGGATGGGTTGATCATACGGACGAGGGATCCACGAATAGGCGTTTGAGGCGCCCGTGCTGGGGCAATACCGGAGGATGGACCCTCCGCTAGAGAGCCGGTCGACCGGGAGCAGTGTCCTTGCCAAAAGTATGATATTGACGCTCTACCGATCGGCGTGGTAGCCATAGGTTAGCATCCGTTCGACTGACAAGCCCCAGGATGCTTCTTTTGGGATGTATGCAGTGTTTTTCCGGATGGTACTCGTCGAAGGTCCGTAATTCCGACGGGTCGGGGTGCCAAAGCACTCTCAAGGCCCAAGAGTGAATCCGACGTGTAATGACAAGTCTGGTCCCTCAAAACCTAGATCCGGCCACCACAGTTGCCAAACAAATGACCCATATTCTAACACCTACAATCCTGGGTGGAAGAATCATCCTCACTTTTCATGGTGACCCCAAGGCCAAGAGCAAAATATGCTAATCCACAGAGGGGGCAATACATGACCCCACCACAGCCATCATTCTCAAAAATACTTCCTATCCTCGGGCCGTTCACCCACAATTCCCACCCTACCATTCGAC
>NMUG010002040.1:0-16632 GCA_002855965.1 Monotropa hypopitys | reverse complement strand
TTAATTACGACCCAGCAGGAGTCCCGATAAGGGAATGAAACGGCCACGCTCCTCTCTAAAAGGAAGGAGAGTGCAAGCTGGCCCTGAATAGGCGCCTAAATAACCAAGTCAATTCCTATAATGGCGGATCGTGGATTGACCAAAGGATCATCGTATAAAAAGGGAAAGAGAGGTACGATTTAATTCCATTCTACTTTTGAAATACTTCATCATCCCTACATCTATTTCTCTCTCTCTTCACCACCGGAATATTGCCTAACTTGATCGTCGGAGGATCTTTGGCCGGCACCACACCGGTGCCAAGGATCTCTGTTTTGCAGGTTAACCAAGGAGAAGGAGAACTTGAGTCTGAGCTGCTGATTTGATACACCATCATGGTATTTCTTCAATGACAGGGAAATGTTCAGAATGCATCCGAACGATATCTGATAGTAAGAAATGGGTTAAAACCCATTGGTGAGTGCATTAGCTACTTTAAATACTGTGGACTTTTCTTATTTTCTGTTATTAGCTTTCCGATCATGTGATATCTGCTTAGTTGTACATGAACACCTAGAAATCTTGCTAGGATTGTACGAGACACTTTCTGCGTTTCGGGAAATTCTGATAGTCTGATAAATTGGTTAACTTGTTAAGTCTAAAGGATTTGATATTCTGGTACCTAAAAAGGTAAAATAGAATCTAATATTCTGACACTCTGTGGCCCCTTCGTGAGGCATTTTGTGGCCCCTTCATGAGGCGTTTTTGCAGTCCATTCGTGAGGCGATTTTCGTGCCCTTAGCCTTTATGGCCAGTGAGGCGTGATTCTGGACATTATAATGTCATTCCTTGTTGGATGTTCTGCATGAGCAATTTGTACTAACATAAAAAGTGGAACATATTCATATCTGTTAAAAGTCTGTAGAAACACACGCTAGGGTTCACAAGACACCCTCGGTACTTATATTACTTTTCTGTTGTTCACCGTTGTGTTTTTCTGTTAATAGATTTTCTGGTTTGGATATATTCAACCTGCTTAGTATAATTTGTTCTGTTCTATTTCAGTTCTTTTCTAATATCTGCATCTGTCTTCAGTTTATTTTGTTTTGAAGCAGTGTTTCTAGAAGCTAACGTATCTCCTGCACTTTGTATATATATGTGCATTGGTCGAAGTGCAGATTTTGGTTAGCTGAGCAGTCTGGTCCACTACTTTGGAGATTAGCTGGAGGAGTTTTGTAGCTGCACAGTCTGTTCAGTTGCATTGTCTGTTTTATTTCTGTTACTCTGTCAGTTGTCAATTGAGTCTGTTTTGTTCTCTAAATGGTTACTTCTGTTTCGTCTGAGACTTGGTCAACATGTTTTTGCTGAATTTTATTATCTGTCAATTGGTACTTTAGTGTTTCAACAGATTTATTTATTCAGTCATGCATTTTTATATAGATTATGTGTTCTATTTTCTGTTCTGTCTTTTCTGTTTTAGTAACGTTACCGAATCCACAGATCATTAAATTGGTTTAGCGGGACAGGGCGTTACAATAAAGCTTTACTATTATGAGATGAAACCCAATCACTTACTTAGCATGAGACAGGTGGTGAAATATCATGGTGTGATCATTAGAGGTTGATCATTACCTTAAAAAATCTGACTTTTATGCCCTCCATTCCTTGCAACAGAAAGTAAAGATCAACTTTGTGATAGCTTTACTTTGATGGCTGGGACAATATGTTTTTTTAGAGACTAATTATTTTATCATCAATTAAATCTTGGACCTTGTATTTTAGGCTCCAAAAAAATTTCAATGTCATGGCCATCTTGATCTGAATGGTAGGTGCATTGTTTGTCCTTTTGATGATTTGGAGGAGGGGGACTGGCTATAGGTTTCTCCAGAATAAGGGTTATATGGCCTGAGTCGAGCAGACATTGGAATACTTCCATCATAGAAGTGGCTAATAGAGTGAAGTTTCGGTTTCACCGACTTCATCAGGAAAATGATACTGGGTTTTTAGGAAAGGCATTTCTTGGTGTTGAATATTGATATAGTGCAGGAGAAAGTGGATAGTATGGTGATGGTGTATACAATTCAGAATGATTTTGTTGGTAGGTTCTTTTTGGACGTGAATGGGATGCCATATTATTGGGATGAAAAGGAAATTCTTGAAATGGATTAAGAGATAAGGGGACTGTCCCAGTCTTAGATGATGGAAAATTTGTCTCTGTCCCAGTGAAAGGTTATGCTATGGGAGGACGGAGGGGAGATTGTAATTAGATTCGCTAGTTTAGCAGAGCTTGGTTTGTGATTTTGAGTTCTTGGTTTTCGTTTTGGATGACCTCATGCTCGGCCCAAGACACAGCTCCAAACTCGCTATAGCAATATGCGTAGTTTTGTCTCCTCACCATTGTTCCTATACGAGTACTCAGAATGAGCTTTTCGATTTACGTTATAACCTGCCAAATAGGACTCGACTTAGTATCATATAAAAAATGATCATTAGGGATTATGGCAACATATGGACTTTTTCTAACCACAACTCAAGACTGCCAACATACATAAAGTTTGGGGTAGTATTTCGAGTTATGGATCTTTGATAAAAGGCTTTTGTAATGATAGTCCTGCCTAGAGGGGGTGAATAGACTTTTCTTTAATTTGTTACCTTTTAAAATTAAACCACAAAACACAAGATTAATTAAGTAACTGAAGATAACTTGAAAGTAAGGCAAGAGATGAGGAGAGAGATAGAGGGAGACACAAGGATTTTTATAGTGGTTCAATAATCGCTTAGTCCACTCTTCGGCGTGTTTCCTTTTACAGATCACGTCGCTATCCAATATGCAATCTTTTAAAGAGATAACACAAACCTCTATTTCTAACTTCTACCTAAGCTAGGGATCACCTCAACTATAGAGCCCACACAGTCTCTATCTTCCTGATCCCCCTTGGGCCGAGGCTCACTCACCCAGGCTCACACCAAACCTGACTATACTCCACAAAGTATAGATTTTTAGGATCAACTCCAACCATGAATGTGCCCCGTAAAGCACAGATTCCCAGGACTACTACAAGTCCTGATTACACTCCGCAAGACATAGGTTTATGGGGGAACAATTGTAAAGGTCAAAAGTATAAAGCTGGTGCCTATAACACTCTAAAAACTCTACCCAAGGGCTTTTGCCCTTTCCCACTCAATCACACAGTGGATATAGCTCAAATCTTATCGGGTAGGTATTTGTGCACATATAATATAAGTGTATGGCTGGAAAGATAGAAAACCAAGAGATGTGCTACAGTCAAAGCACACCCCATGTCATACTCTCAGAACATATAGAAAATCAATGCTCAGGAGAGATCTCAGGTAGCACAGTGAAGTACTACTAGATCTCAGATAGAAAATCAACGCTCTTTTGATTGATTTTCTTCCAATGTAAGCCCTTAATGATTTTGCAAGCTAAAAGTCCTTCCTTTAAAATATAACCTGTGAAAGTTCAAGAAAAGGAACTATACCAACGCATATTATCATGCTTTTCAAAACAATGTAAATAGACATCAATATGTTAAATGGCTTGCAATAATAAGTGAGAAAGCAATATAGGAATCCTACAACATGTGAGCATATGAAATGATTTATGAATATTCATTTTCCAACATGATCATCTTAAACATGTGATATCATCTATAAACATTTTCCAACAAGTATATATTAAGCTTGATTTAAATATGATATTGGAGCATAAGTGAGGGATACACAAATCTAGCATAGAAGCAACATGTATGTAGGAGAGCAAATCATAAAGGTGTTCTTAACATTAAGCATATTATATTTTTCTTTAAGTCATTTTAGAATATGAACCATGAAGCACATGTACCAACACATATCACCATTCCAAGCTTATACCCACATAGATAAATATGCTAATGAAAGATTAAGGATAAGCTTGAAATATGTTCTCTACTTCACATTAAGAGTTTGCCATTGAAAGAGTGTGCGAGGAGAGATGGTGAGTGTGAAGGAATCTTCTACTGTTTTTTGTTAAACACCTATCAAAGTTTTTCTTAATAGTGAGCACAAGGAAAAAGGATCAAAGCCTACTGATTTGTGCAAGGGCCAAAGTGTAAAACAAAATAAGAGAGAATTAACTTACTGAGATTTCCTTACCAAAAAGCCTTAGCAAAATAAGAGAGCAAAATGTGTTCTGATTTATCTCCTTAGCCAAAAGATCAAGGCAAAACCTTTCTTGCCTATCTCTCTCTTTTCTGTCTCATGGCTCTCTATCTCTCTTTTCCTACTTCACGGCACAGGACCCCCTGCTCTCTTCCTCACTGTTGTCTCTTCTCCCTCAATGCCTATCTATCCCTTGACTCCTCAAAAAGATTTACCAGAGAAAGCCCTCTTCTGTCTCCCTCTCTGAAATGCCTTAAAAATGGATTTGTCCTCTTATGCTCTTTCTCTCGACAGCCTCCTTGGCTCTGCACTGCCCTTTCCCTTTCTCTCTTGCACAACTTATCTACACTCTCTCTCTCGACACCCTCATATCCTTAGCACTACCCATTGTCTTCCTCTATATTGTCACTTAGGAGAAACTCTAACTCTATAGGCCAACAGACACAATTGTACAAAGGATGGGACAAATGCAAAGGCCATGGCACACAGTGATTCAGACCAGACCTTAGGCTATAGGCATAAAATAGAAATCAGCTTTATGTCTGAAGCAAACCCATAGAACCTATTTTTGGCAAAGCTCCAAAAACTTATGTATAAGTCAACTGAGGACATTTTAGAATTCAAATTATATTGGAAAATACTTTAAATAACTTGAATTCTATTTATGAAGAAGGTTCTAGACGAACACGTAACCAAACCATCTCAAATTCAGATTATTTTTCAAACTGTCGCAGACTAGCACAAGCACCGGCGCAGGAACCGGTCCAGACACTGGTGGATCTGATCCTTAGACCGACCCTTAGACCGACCCTTAGACCGGTCCCCAGTAATGTTCCAAGAATGTTTTTCTTCACTTAATCTTCCGGAAATTAGAGCCTCTATTTATGTTATAAGTGCTTTAGAAGGCTTGGAAATTATTATAGTCTTCCTAGATTGACTATATCACATTTGATCATCAATTTTTTAACTTAAGTACACGAATTTTTATCATTAAGACACCAAGTACTCTAAACATCAACTTAAGAGATGTAAGAACAATTGCAAAATAATTAGACATCATCAAAACCTAACCCCATTATGTAAGTCCATAATGTATGCCTGCCATTATCCATAGAGACATATATTTCCGACTTTGATTTTTTTTGAAAATGTTTTTGGTTGGATATTAACAACAATAGTAAAAGAGAAGGGTTCCCTTCAGCATGACATGTTTTCTAATAATGCAATTAGGATTTTGATTTTGACTCTTTTTCTAGCTTTTTATATGCATATGTGGCTGTGCATGGTTAAAAGTTTAAAGGCTCCCAAATATTCAAACCTCTACCCCCATGAGGGAAACCATCTTTGAGTCGGTGATTTAGTTAGAGTGTCCTTTTCATAAATGACTACCATATAAGTAACGCGTAGTTTACTTTGGACCTCCGAGGGTAGATAGGGACACATACATTTGGGCGGTCATGACCTCCATTCTAAATGGATAATGATGCAAATGATGTATGAAAAACAATGCAAGTTTTTGATTTTTGAAAATTGAAGGGAGCCATTCAGATATATATTTACACTACCCTGCAAAACAGATTGTTAGAAATAATATATTGTAGAAAAGATTTTTTAATCGCGCCACGGTCTTTTAGTATTCCTGAAAATACTACAAAAAATAGACATTAGCAATAGGCCTTAAATTGATTGAATTTTGATTAAAGGTTTATTTTAAAAAACTGGAAGCTCAAATCCTCTTTAGTCCCTAGCAGAATCGCCAACTGTCGCTCCCCAAAAAAATTTCCTCTCTCCCCTCCTAGATGTATGCGGGACACTGAGGAAGAGATCGCACTCTAATCTTTTTCTTGGATTTGATGCAACTGATTTTTAGAAAATTAAAAAATGACAGCTGGAGAAAAAAAGAGTCCAACTAGTGATAGATTGAATCTTCACCGCGAAACAACCCATTATTAATCAGTTTTCAGAATCGCCACTCGGCATAGAGTTATGGTGTACCAAGTTACCGTTTTTGAAAGTCACTTTCATCTACGTAACCAGAGTTGGGTTTGGAGATTTATTATTACGAGTAGGGAAGGTGTTAGACACCCTACATTGCCCTTGCGATACTTTGTTTTTTAAAACAACCTTTTAATTAAATTCAATTATTCTCGGCTAAGAAAAATATAATGTGCAAAATGCACATTCATGAATTATTAAGGACGACGCTAAAATGTAGATGATTCTGTATTTTTTATTTTAATGATACATTTGGATTTTTTTGATGACGATGTTGACTTTGAATGAAAATAATGATTTTGAATTTTGATTTTAGATGAATATATTGAATTTTTAATTTTGGATGAAAACATTGAAGTTTGATTTTGTATGAAAATGTTGATTTTAATTTTTGGTTTTCTTGAAATTTCTGAAGGGAGTAATAAATAATCCAGAAAAATATGTCTTATATATTACGCCTTGATTCGGCATAACGGTTACTGAACTTTGCCATTAATTTGAATCGTGGGGGATTATTTTGATCTTGATTTTTATTTGATTTTCACTTTTGATTTAAATTCTAAAAGGATAATAAGTAATTCAGCACGTTGAATTATGAATTATTACTTTGATCCAGTGCCAACTTGCTACTTAATTCGCTGTTTGGCCCGAATCATGAAATTTAATGATTTTGATTATTTTTTATTTTGATTTAAATTCCAAAAGGATAATAAGTAATTCAGCATGTTGAATTACGAATTATTCCTTTGATCCAGCGTCAACTTGCTACTTAATTCGCTGTTGACCCGAATCATGTAATTTAATTATTTTGATTATTATTTAATTTTGATTTAAATTCCGAAAGGATAATAAGTAATTTAGCACATTGAATTACGAATTATTCCTTTAATCCAGTACCAACTTGCTACTTAATTTACTTATTGGCCCAAATCATGGAATTTAAAGATTCTGATTATGTTTGATTTTTTGATTTAAATTCCGAAAGGATAACAAGTAATTCAGCATGTTGAATTACGAGTTATTCCTTTGATCCAATGTCAGCTTGATACTTAATTCGTTGTTGGCTCAAATCGAGGAATTTAAAGATTTTGCTTGTGTTTGATTTTTGATTTAATTTCCAAAAGGATAACAAGTAATTCAACACGTTGAATTATGAGTTATTCCTTTGATCTAATGTCAGATTGCTACTTAATTCGTTGTTGGATCGAATCAAGGAATTTAAAGATTTTGAATGTTTAATATTTTGTTGATTTTTATTATTTGATATTTTTGTTGATTTTGAATCCCTGAAAAGATAACAAGTAATTTGATAACTTGAATTGTGAGTTATTTCTTTCATTCAAACCGATCGGTTACTTGATTCGCCGATGGTACAAACTGAGGGGTGAATTGATTCATTTGGTTTTTAAAAGAAATAAACGATAAGGATAAGCAATGGTGAGGGGTCGTGCTGGCATAGCCGAGCTGAGCGATACTGCCTCTAATAATAAATGCTATAAAGTAAAGATAAATAACGACGAGGAGTCGTGTTGGCATAGTCAAGCTGATCGATACATCCTTTAATAATAAGTATTGCAAAGATAGATAACCGGATGATGTAGTTTTGGGAATCAACATTTTCGACGTTCGCCCAATGACCGGAAGCTAGTAGGTATAGCTATACTTTTAGTTGAAACGACCGCGTTAATGACTCCGAGAATGTTGAGTTTATTGATTTTTGATAATGAAAGGTTGATTTCCCAGTTGTCAAGATGTGACCGAACAGTCGGTAGGCATAGCCATACGCGAGGCCGAGATATCACAAAACAAAGTGTTAAAAAAATTAACTTTTCATTATGTCATGGGAAATGAACCACGAAAGATGTCCGTGATTTATTTTCTACGCGCTCACATATATAAATGGATTACATTGCGATTGAAATAAATGAATATAAATGTATTTATACCTTATTGGTCTTTACAATTGAAATAAAAAATTCACCAATAATATCTGTTTGACTATAATACATTACAATATTCGGTCACGAGAACTCCTACTATACCGAACTATAATCCGGAAGTATGTACCGGGACTTTTCTAACAGAATAATAATCTGAAAAATTAAAGGAAAAACTCGCCAAAATTTATTGATTAAATTTTCGGTAGAGCTTCTGCTAGGGCGGACACTTTTTGAGATTTTTCGTAAACGGGGCAGCTTAGGTTTTTGAAGGATGGGTCGATTTTGAGGGAGAGCTTTGGTCTCAGACTATTTGATCACTGTTTTGGGACTATTTTAAGGCTAGAAATAGACTGGAAAATTTGATCACCAAGTCGAGTTTGAATCAAAATAGACTCGGGTTGATTTTTGGCTAAGGATTTGAGAAATTTTTGGCATTGTGGGACTTTTGCCCAAGAGAATAGTTACTGGAGAGCTTTGGCAGCAGTTTAGGATGTGTGGCTCTATCCCTCAATGGCCTGAATGGCCACTGCTTATATAGGAAAATATCACACCTATAGGTGCGGCATCATGCGAGCAGCTTTTGGCAGCTGGCTGTGAGTTGCTGCATGATTTTGGAGAAGAGGTTGAGCTACTATTGGCCATTTCCTCTTGATTTCAGATCCAGATTTACAAAAAATATATACTTTTATATAAAGTATATAACTTTTATCCATTTGTCGATGAAAAATCCTGTCGCGAACCGTTGTATGTCGTGTCATCAGATGATGATCTGGGTGACCGATTCATCACTGAATATAGTCGTTGAACTCGCCTCGTAGTGTAGATCATTATAAAATTTTCGTCTCGCGCTGAATGTACTCTCGTTAAAAAGGTAATTTACGGGCCGTTATTCTGAACGTCTGCCCTTTGATCCGCTACTTTTTTACCGAGAATGATTTTGCAGTCGTAACTTTTCATCAGTAAATGTCTGTCTCTTCGTTAGGAAACTATAAACAATTGTGTCGCGTCATTCTGATGTCGTCTCACTCTGTTATGCTGTTCTGAACAAAATAGTTCTCTCGGCCAACTAAATTCTGATTTTTTGACCTCTGTCGCAGTTTGATATGCCGTTGCCTCAGGAATGCTATTACCGATGTATTGGTATTGAGAATTGAATTTTTGGATCTTCAAGCGCAATTCTGCTCATACCAGCTTGATTTGTAGTTTTCAATGCTGATTTTAGCCGTTCGAATGATATTCTTTGCAAAATGCTCATTTGCTTCACAATTTTTCTTCGGGTCATCGTTCGTTTATGTAACTCGGACATATCTTCAAAATTTAAGATCTGTTGCTTGTCGTTTGGTACTTTTTGGCTGATTCGGACAATTCAAAAAACTAGTAATTGCAGATTTGATCATCCTGGGCTTCAATTTTTTATTTTCTGGGCAATGGGTCAAAATAGGGTATCATCAACCATCATGTTTCTAAATGTAAGATGCATAATCCCATTCCTGCAATTGATTTGAGCATTTGCAATTGCAAGGAAGGGACATCCCAATATGATGGGGATTTGTGCGGCAACATTTGCTACGGGTTGAGTGTAAAAGACCACAAAGTCCATGGGGAAGTAAATTTTTTTTGAGTTGCACGATAACATCCATCACCATTCCCCGTGGTATTTTCACACTCCTATCCACAAGTTGGAGAGTTATACTTGTGGGTTGTAACTCTCCTAGCCCAAGTTTCTCATAGACCGAGTAGGGTAAAAGGTTCACACTTGCTTCAAGATCAAGCAAGACTCTTTCATTTTTGTGTCCTTAATGGTTATGACAATGGTAGGGCACCCCAGGTCCTTGTATTTTGGAGGTGTTTTGGTCTTGAGAAGAGAACTCACATTTTCGTCAAGGAAGACTTTTTTCTGAACATTTAATCTCCTCTTGACCGTGTAAAGGTCTTTGAGGAACTTGATGAAGGATGGGACTTGCCGAATAGCATCAAGCAAGGGAATGTTCATCTTGACTTGTTTGAAGAGTTCATAAATTTCGGTTTGGTCACTCATCTTAGCCAAGCCCTTCAACCTTTGAGGTAAAGGTGCCAGGATGGGCTTACCTCCCTTTGGCTCAATGTCAAGGCTTCCTCTTTTATTTTCTTCTTCTTTTGGTTCATCTTCTTTTTCTTCGCAAGTGGGTTGGATTGGATTCCAGGGAGGAATTGTTTTGTCAATGGTTTTTTCCACTCCAAAATGTGGTGATAGCCTTGAGTTGTTCTTGATTTTTATCCTCCCCTTGCGAACTTCCAATACAATGTTGCCCCTTTGGATTGGCTTGCGGTTGAGCCAGAAATTTTCCTTTTTCTTATTGGAGGAGACCAAGAGTGGTGTTCATCTTTGTCATTTGTGGTTGCAATTCGATGATGCTTTGATTTGTTACTTGCTTGTTGTTGTTGGATGGTTTGCATGAATTGCATCACGGTCTCCTCGAAGTTCATTTTATTGGGCGATTGGTACAAGAGCACTTGTTGTGGAGGATTTTGTTTAAATTTTTGATTTTGCAACCCTCGTTGGTTGAAGTGAGGTTATGGATGAGATGGCCCGGGATTGTTGTTATTCCTCCACCGAAGGTTTGGATGATTTCTCCAATTGGGATTGTATCCTTCGGTGTGGATGTTGTTGTATGATTGCCGGGGTTAATTTTGAGATTGTTGGTTAACATGGTTAACCCCAGTTTATTCATTGAGCAACTGCTTGAGAGTAGGAATTGTTAGACATTGATTGGTGACATGGTCGTCGGTCTCACAAATGGCACATAGCTCTTCCCTTAGTTGAGCTATGGAGATTTCATTGATTTTTTTATCTCGAGACCTTTGACCTTTCGTGTAAGTTGAGTGAGCCTAGATTGTAGGTCATCGGGAGCTTGCAAGAGAAATTTTCCTTCGGTAGAGGGATTTGAAGAGCTAGCTCATTTAGATCTATTTTTGGGATCCGTGTTATCCAACGTTTGAGCAATTTCGGCCAAATGGTCAAAATAGTCCATGGCATCATCTGGATTTTTGTCAATGAAATCCCATTGGCACATTATTTCAATGAATTGACGTATTTTAGGAGAACACTCTTCATGAAAGAAACTCACTAATTGTCAATCCGTGAAGCCATGGTGGGGCACTGAATTTAAGAGATCTTTAAATCTCTCCCAACTTTGATAAAAAGGCTCATGTGGTTTTTCTAAAAAAATTGGATTTTTTAATTTAAAGAGATGATTTTGTGCATGGGAAAGAATTTCGTGAAGAAACTTTTAGTAAGATCTTCCCAAGAACTTATGGACCTAGACCTCAACCCGTTGTACCAAGTTGCAACCCAGTCCTTTAAAGTGAAGGAGAAGAGTTTCATAAAGGCAAAATCTTCCTGTTGGTTCCTCTCAAGCATGGTGCGAACGATTTCCTCGAATTCCTTTATGTGAAGGTATGGGCTTTCGTGATTGAGCCCATGAAAGTGAGGAAGACAAGGTAGCATGGCGGGTCTAACCATAAAGTCTCGTGCTTGCATGGGCAAGACAAGACATGAGAGTGCACTCACCCTTGGAGGATTCAACCTTTCCTTGAGAGTCATGACTTGGTGGTCTAAATCCTCATGTACCCCTTCATTCCCATGATGCCCAAAATTATTGAAATTCATTGGATTCAGAGCATACATGGGGTTATAGTTCATGTTATTGAAGTTCATGTGGTTCATGGGATTCAGAGGATTCATGTTGTTCATGTTTTGGTATGGATTGAGTTGGTTCTAATGGTCTAGAGGATTCATCGGATTTGGTGGCGATGTATTGAGATCGTTGGGAATGGGGTTTGTGGTGACTGAAAGTCCGGAGGGTACCTCGGGTCCTTCGGATGCTGGCCGGACAACTGGGGGTGAATGCTTCGGCTGAATGTGAGGTCACCTATAAGAGAAAAGGGATCACCTGCTTGGCTCCTGCGATCACAAAGGTCAGTGCCCACCAGTCGGCAGCGACCGAGAGGGGCCTCCGATGGCTATGTCAGTAACAGTAAGAGAGAGAAAATCGTAAACTGAATGAGCAGTCGGAGAGATACCAGATTGTCTGGCTATGAACAGTGTTCTGACGGGATATATATAGGCGTCCTGACTTGGTGCCAAATACGCAAGTGTGTGATGCACACGGGTGGGAGGCCGGGTGCTGACGTCAGCCCTATAGTGTTGTTGGGCCGCTGAACCGACCCGAGCCACGTCAGCAGATGTACGGCCGACCCAAGTGCCACCTGTCGGAGGTCATTGTTCCCTGCTGCTACCGATGGTGGACCCCTCCGGCATAGAACCGTTCATCGGTGGAAGTTGTTCCTTCTCCCAGTGGGGAGTGGAGATGCTGGGCTTCCTTGACGTCCGGATGGGTATGCCGGAGGTTGAAGAAGACCGCATGGCCAGCCCGGCTTGGCGCCTTCGAGTGTCCGGTGAGACTGCTTAGGTTACTGAAGAACACATGACGAATTGCCGGTTCTGTCCTCCAACAGCAGTGTGTGTTCGGAGGTCCGTAAGGCCGATGGCCCTGGATTGCTCTGGATTTATGGATGGGGTCCGGATTGTTGAGGAGATCCGGACGGTGGGGTCTGGCCCAAGATGGATATAGTCCGGCTACCACATGGTTATTGTTCACCTCGTCCTGTTGGGAATCTATGGAATTGTTGGAAAGTGATTCCGACGTGGTGTTGCCAAATATGTTCACTCTCACTAATCTACTAGCCGGATCCCTTGACCATATACACAAGGATGATCAACACCCAAAGGAAGAAAACTCGTAAAATCGCACTAAAGTTGCCAGTCCCCGGCAATGACGCCAAAATGCTTGTCGCTAACAATTGTTCTTTTCAAGCATAGGAATACCAATGTCGCATATAGCACAATAAACCGGTAGACACCGGGTCGAATCCATAGGGACTGGAGTTAATACGACTTTATAAGTTTCTAAGAATTTAACTAAATTCTTAAGTTAACAAAAGATTGATTTTGCAACGATTTTAAAGCAACAAGAATTTAATACTTTGAACAATGATTAGCGAGAGACCAGATTCTTAGGTTTCTTCAATATCCTCTCCACGGGAATGTGATTTCTTCGATGATAAAAATCATTCGAACGAACTACCAATGTCTAGGACTTGTGAATCCCGAGAAATTCCAATCCTGTAGTAGTACTTGTGATTCCAAGCATTAGATATACCAATTAATATTGTCAATAACTAATCAAAGGCCTACAAGTATACCCGTTCTTGAATATCGAGATCCTACCCAAGTTCTCTACATTAGATGGATGTATTCATGCACAAATGGAGATATCGATTCCCATGGATCGGGGAAGGGCTTACTCTCTTTGAATCCGATCCTAGGAGATTAGTTCTCCGTGAATCTAGTGCAAAAAAGGTAAAAGAAGATAAGAATGCAAAGAACTTCATTATATTTACTCCAAAAGAGACAAAGTTGCAAGGTAAACTACTCAAAGCACTTACAATTTCAGCCAAAACCTTAGGAAATCAAAGAGAAATCTGTATTCTACTCCTATAGTAGCCACCACCATGTAAACAATGAATAATAGATAACCTAAGAGCCAAAACATCTTCTTTTTATACTCCTAGACTATACAATTGACTTATGTACCCTTAATGAAGCTTAAACATACGCCTAAACCTAATTAAAATCGATATTACCCGAGTTTAGACCCAAAATAACCCAACAGTTCTAGCGGCCCACTACACTCGCAACCAGTTCTGGTATGTGCGGAAACTGATTGCGGTAATGACTGACCATTCTCTTCTTTTTAGCATAAGCATGTGGGAACCGGTTCTAGATCCACCAGGAACCAATTGAGGCAACCTCTAGAAGTCTGCCTCTTGTGGAAACTGGGTGCAAAAGGGTTACGACTGCACTTGAAAGCTTGGGAACTAGTTCCAGTCTCCATGGGAACCGGTTGTGACAATGACTGGGACTTTAGCTCCAATCCTTCTTCCTTTTTTCAATTCATCTGTAGGAACCAGTTCCAGTACATAGGGAAACTGGTTCCGGGGTGCTCTGGGCTAAATTTCCATTCTCTTTTTGATTGTGTTCCTCAACTTTCGGGTAACTTTGGCGACGCTTGTAAGATCCTACAAAAACAATTGCAATACCAAAAATATTACAAAACATGATTAAACGCATTTTATTATTAATGGATAAAATTAAACATGATATGCAAATGATGAGAATGATAAACAATTATCAATGAAAATCATCCTAAATAGGGGAGAAGATGGTTAAGAATGGCACAATTAAGTGTCAATCAGTAAGTATAAATAATCATGTTGTGTCATTAAAATGTGGTTATAAATTATGTTTCAGGAGTGAATACTGACACAACTGAAGTGCCAAAGAAGTGATCTTAGCAACATTAGAAAAAGCTTCAAGTGAGTGAATTTGATATTTACAACGCTATTTCGAAGTTTTGTTTTTAATTAATAACTTGGTTGGGATTCCGTCTGTATGATCTAAATTCATTATTGTGAAGTATTTGATAATGACTTTGTTGAGTATAATGGTACTTTGCATGCTTTAACTTATGTACCACCTTAAAGGAAAAGAGATGAGTAAAACTAAGAGTGGTAAACTATTTTAAGTTACCCTTGCTTATGTTGTTGGATTTGGATTTTATTGTTTTTTAATACATTGGCATATGATACTTGTTGTTGTTATTGTTGTTGTGACGAATAATTGTATGTGAAATTATTATATATGATACTTGTTGGGATCTCATCCATGTTGTGTTAGTTATATTTTGATGGTGTGGTTGAGGAGTTATAATGGTGCATCCCTTGTTTTAGTTTATATGCCAAGCTATTATGGTCTGAATGAATCTAGATGATATTCATGTATCATTTAAGCATGAACAATAGTAAGTGAAGGATGTGATGAGACATTAATACAAAATGTCATGCATAATTATATCCAGCTTTATGCTGGTATTGGTACTGGGTGATGGTACCAAGACATCATAATAAGATGCTAAAAAGTTGTATTATTAGCACTGGGTGATGGTACCAAGGCATCATAATAAGATACTAAAAAGTTGTATTACTGGTACCGGGGGCATTATAACAAAATGCCAACAGAATTTATACGGATGGTACTGGGTGATGGTAGCACACGAAGATTTAGAAGAAGATTATGCTTGTTATATATATATATCCAGTTTAGATTATTACTTCACTTGTGCTTTTAATATTGTTCCATGCTTTATAGTTTTCATGTCTCATATCTCATTCATTTATGGAATCCATCTTTGGATTCTAGTATTTTGGCAGGAGTTAGGACATCCACTACTAGCTAAGAGGTTCTAGTTTACCAGGTGTGATTAAAAGACATTTTCTTTATTAGTAGCAATTAAATGAATAAAATCAAAGAGCATGTAATACACACAAAAAAATAAATAAAAGAACAGTTGTTGTGGATCATCTAGCGGAACATGTAAAATAGTCTTTTCTTTTAAAAAAACAATGTGAAGGACAAATATACTTATGGGTTATAAGATCCTTAAGCATAATTAAGGACAAGTTTAAAGACTTAGTAATAGCCACCTCGAATAATATCTATTTTTGATAATTGTTATTCGAGAAGGGCGTGATATTGGTTGTTAAGTTCAGCACATTGGTCGTTCAATTAAGCACGTTGTTCATTTTGTTTGGTGTGATGTTATACTGTGAGACAGAGCTATCTTGAACATGTTCAGATATTTGCCGACTACGGAATGGTGATGGATGCATGTGTTCTGTTATACTAGCCAAATAAATAATTATCAGTTCCTATAAATACAAGATATGTTCTAATTTTAGTGGAATTGGAAGTTTGAGATTAAATTAATTACGATTAAGACAAGTATGAAAGAATTTTATGAGATGAGGATAAGAAGTTCTAGTCAAATTCTAATTACTAGCGAGAAACTAATAATTAGAAAGGATTCTAACACATGAGTCAACACCTATATAAAAAAGCTTAATGTAACATCCCAAACACAATATTCAACAAAAATGCAGAAATAAAAAAACTTTTTCTCTTTTTTTTCAAGAGATATAAAACTTCAAGCCATCTGACCAAACATTATATCCATAAGTCATGAAACATCCCTTAACAAATCACTACCTCAAATCTTTCATTGGAATAAAACTATGTGGACTTGCTGAAAACAAGCTGCCTAAGTCTACTAAGTGAGATACCTCAAACAAATAAAAACCACAAGAGTCGTCCAAGGGCCCAAGACTAAATAGGAAATTCTAAAAGGAAAGAGAAGCTGCAAAAGTAAAAAGCCTTTCCATGCTACCATCCGGACCAAGCTAAGAAAAATTCCAACCATGATGCCAGTAGTGGACCGCTACAACCCTGCTGCTACCTGATTTCTAATTAAAACAAGGAAATTAGAGCATGAACATAATATTTTAACTTCTGAATCGCAATGCAAGTATAATATTTCAAAACATAAACTCACAACAAGGGTTCCTTAAAATAAAAAAATGTATCCCATGCATTATATTACTTTTTTACTTTGACCGAAGCCTC
>NMUG010002039.1:0-16632 GCA_002855965.1 Monotropa hypopitys | reverse complement strand
CATTGTATTTCCGGAAGAAGGATAACAATCTTCCAGAACAACAGCGGATGAAGATGACAGACTGCATCATGGGATGCCATCTTCTGGAACATCAGATGCTATCTTCCAGAATATCGCTAACCAGACAAGAGAGAACTGAGATTGATCTTCTGGAGGTTCTGGAACATCAAGTGTGATGTTCCGGAACATTGTGAGTATCCTTAACAATTGGTATGTTAGAAACCAATCCCCTTGAAAATTAATAAAAATTGGTATATTAGAAACCAATATTTTAAAAATAATGAAAATGAGTCGTTTGAAACTCGTAGGACTTGGTAGATTGAAAACCAATTCCCTTGTATTTGAGAAAGCAAGTCTTTTGAGAAAATGGTCGGTTATTCCTTTGTTTTGACAAAGCAAGTCTTTTAAAAAATTGTGAGTCTTCTCTCTTTGGTTGGCATCGTTGAGTCTTTTGGAAATATCAAGTGTTGAACTTGAGTCAAAGAATGAAATGAGAACATTTTAACTTGGAAAATATAATGAGATCCCTATGCATACATGTTTACATTCTTTGCCTCTTCATACACATGCACCCAATTTTAGAAACACTTGGATATAAATTTCTCCACTAGTCGGTGATGCCTAACCCTCTATTTTATATGTATTTGGCTTCTTTGGATTGGAGCCGTGTCTTTGAGCTCCTTTTCGAGCTTTGGAATTGGTGTACCATAGTGATAGGTTGCTTCTCCTTTCTTTGTTTATTGTACCATCTCAAATTGTATCATTTCATTTCATTTGTAAGTGATAATTGGACTATGTTATAAAGTCCCACCAATCATGTATTGTTTCATTTGCATCTCTTTCTTACAATTCATGTAATATGGGATACTATAGTGGTAGACGTTTTATTTCTGCAATTTAATTTCATTTAAGTAGCATCTTAAAAAAATGGTTTCAAATTTTGAGGCCGTTATAATTGGTATCAGAGTCTTAGTTTCGAAAACTTAGGGACTTTGAGGAGACAGTTAGTCTCAATGGGTGCATTGTCTTGTGTTGCGTCGCTCTTCGTCGCATTATCTTTGGGACATTGCCTTTCGTTGTATTACATTTGTGTGTGAGCATTGAATGTATATATGAATTGCATGGAATCTCTTAAAAACATAAAATTTCTATAACTTAACTTAATAAAATCTTGGTAATTCCTTGTATGGATTCTTCAACTTGGGATATTAGAACCCTTCTTGACTCCTTTGAGTTGATCTTATCATCCTTACCTTTGGACTTAGGTCCTATCTTCGTTGTTGTTGTTATTGTTGTGGCTTTTGAGCCTTTCCCTCGGTAGGAGGTGGATTTTGTAATTCTTGGACGATTGGATGTCCTTTACCCTCGTAGTTGAGGATGTCGAGTATTCGCGCGACCTTGTGTTTGACCTTTGGATTCCTTCTAGTGATTATTGACAAACTTCTTGGTGGAGACTTCTTGTAGGATAGTGTCGTTTCTCTCGATGTTGATCGTTTTGTAGCCGTCGTGGCACCTAGAAAGTCGATTGTTTCTGATGGATGAGCCTTGTCCCTTGCTATATTCTTTCGGTGGAAGTGTAGCTTGTTGACCTCATTGGTAAATCGTTGCCTAGTTGGGATTGATCTAGTCTCCCGAGTGCGTATCTTCTTGATTTTATTCAAGGACTTTGGTGTGTTCTACTCCATCAAAATTGAGGTTGGTGGTGGTGGCTAGGTGTGTCGACACTAGTTAGCCTATTGGTGTAGTACACCTTGAGTAGAGGATGTCTTGGTATAGCAAGACCTTGTTGTGATAGAGATATGAGTGTAGAAGATTCTTGGGTTGGTAGATTTTCCGTGTGATTGTACTTGGTTGTCAGTACATTGAGGTGTAGTTTGCGTTGGTGATGTCCTACCTTTACTTGGATGATAGAGTTACCTTGGTGTTGTGACATGAGGTCATTTGAGATTAGTATGGTGCCTTAAGGCATCGGGGTTATTATGGCGAGCGGTTAGAACCTTGTTAGTCTTTGCTGGGAATTAGGACGTCCTTCGATAGTTATGGAATTAGTTGTGATTCCAGCCTATGAGGTGTCGTGTCAGAAATCCCGTCTTGTTGTGTTGTGGAATTGGGATCTGGACTTTCTTTTAAAGTTCTAGTGCGAGTTGTAGCGCGGCGAAGGCCTTCTTTCGAGGAAGTGATGAATAAGCACCGGAAGGAAAACTTTGGGAGGTGGTTAGTTGAGGAAGTGAGCATTGAGGTTCTTAGATTGTAGATGGCTGAAGGACGGGTCATCATGTGCCGTATTTCCTCATATGGCTAAGTTTGGAGTATCGTCCCTTGTCTTGGTGGAGTCGGTAGGACTCTTGAAATGTTTGAAGAGATAGTGCAGTTAGAGCTATCTTGTGTGTTTTCCTTTGTGTGACTTTAGGGTTCCCTATTGTATTGGGTGATAGTCTTGTTTGAGTAAGTAGAGCGGTGAGAACGCTTGAGGACTAGAGGTTTGGGATACGAAGTGTTAGTAAAAATTTTGGTTTGGAGAATGGAGGCATGTTTGGGTTTGTGATGTTTGAAAGTGGAAAGTGTGATCCGGTATATTGGGAAGATGAGTGCTTGGATCTAGAACTTGTGAAGTTGGTGCATCGGTGTATTTGAGAGTCCCTTGGGGGAAAATTTAGGTAGAGCGCAGTTTTAGCATTGAGTTTGAAGTTATGGTTGAAGTTGAGAGTTAGTAACTACTCCCTAGTCTTGGCTTGCGGTTTTAGAAGGTGATTCGCAGAGTAGTGGGTTCTTCTCCTCTTGGGTATTTGTCTCGGGACATCATTAGTCACTTATTATTCTTAGCGCACCTACCGTCACCCGATTTCTTTGTGTTGGATTGGTAAGTGGAAACTATCCATTCGTTGTTCTTTGCCTCTCCCATTTTTGTGAACATTTAGGAATGAAAGGTAGTCTCTCTATCCATT
This sequence comes from Monotropa hypopitys, assembly GCA_002855965.1. Lineage (NCBI taxonomy): Eukaryota > Viridiplantae > Streptophyta > Magnoliopsida > Ericales > Ericaceae > Monotropa > Monotropa hypopitys. The sequence continues at coordinate 13,687 of NMUG010002039.1, read as the reverse complement.
ATCATTTGGATCCTTGTCTGCCGGTGTTGATGTCTATCCTAATTAGAGTTAGGATGCCCGATTCTTTAGTGGTCCATAAGTGATTCGCTCATTATATCCAATTGGCATGTTCATAACCATATCGGGTTACACTAGCGTCTGTTGATCGTTGTGGGAACAACATGTTGTTTGGAAAGTTTTCTGACTCCTCACCCCAGAGTTTCGATGTTTTTCTTGTCCTTCTCTACATTCCTATAGATGGTTGTAGAACACTTGAAGTGGTGGCACTTGCTAGAGTTGCCCTACATCAGTCGTCTCGCACACAGAAATCTATTTAACTTGTCGTGTTCTCATTTTCTCGAGACCATCTCCTAGTTTCTCACACCCTCGCTGTATACTTGGTCCTCTCATGGACGTTCGCTATCCCTGTATTGTTGTGTGAATCCGACTTGTTGTCGTATCTTTTGACGGCTTGCCCTTTTTGCACTTGGGCAATTTTTTCTACGATGGTATCGGTTGTTGGAGCTTGTTTGAGAGTGTATGGGGTGTTGATCAATGGGTTAGTGGAGTTTGACTTGTGGCATAATCAGTGAGGTGATGTTGTATTCATGTTGTGCAGTTGCGTTGAGAGTGATTGGATAGAATTGTGTGTCATTTGGGTCGACTGCACCGACTTAGCTATATATAAAAATTTTGTGACTGGGTGTATATAGTCCGTGTCATGTGGTATAGAAATAACTGTGGAGGGTTATTTTGAGAAGGCAGATGGCCAGCGCATCTCAAATCAAACTTCATAAGTCATTCTGGTACTGCACTAGGTAGGTGTGCGGGTTTGTGTGTGTGAGTTTTGGAGTCTTGACCTTTGGCTCGATTATTTGTAGTTGTCTAGAGTGGATTGGGTGATGAGGTAGTTGTGACCGTTCTTGTAGTTGCGTAGTCATGCCCTTTTTATTTTTGTCAAGCTCAAAAATCCTCATCAGGAACCGTTGGGGTAATGCGGTGTATAGACACCATGTCCAAACCTACCCTAGATGAGCCACATAAGTTGTTGTCCCTTCTCTTGGTCGATGTTCAAGCGTGTCCGCTCATCAAGAATTTTTTTTGCCTCGCGGTTGACTTATCGTTAGCTCCATCGGAGTATCCGTGTCCTATCGGGTCATTCGTGTCGTATCAGAGTTGCATTGCATAAGTATGATATTTTCTTCTTCTCGGTGGATTCTTTTTCCTTGACATAGAATTTTTCGGTGCACGTGCACGTTATCCTACCATATCCCTTGTTTTGGGTACCTCTTGGTGTCGGCGTGTCCTTGGCATGTCGGCATGTCTTTGGTGTGTCTATGGCATGTCAGTGTGTCTTCGGTGTGTCAGTGTGTCTTCGGCGTGTCCTTGGTGTGTCGGTGTGTCTTCGGCGTGTCCTTGGAATGTCGATGTGTCTTCGGTGTGTCCTTGGCATGTCGGTGTGTCTTCGACGTGTCCTCGGTGTGTCAGTGTGTCCTCGGTGTGTCAGTGTATCCTTCATGTGAGTTTATTTTTGGCCGAGTTATTCCTTTCGATGTTGCAAGTTCTTGGGTTGCCACCATCGATTTTTCGAGTGCTTGAGGTTTTATCCATGTTGTTGGATGTTGTTGTTGCGAGTTTTGGGAGGTAACCTACCCGTTTCTCGAAGTTCGGGAAATCTTTGAAGTGGTTCGACTTATTGAAGATTTCTTTTCTTGTCATTGTATCTTGGTTCATGGACCCTAGAAATTTCGAGGACGGAAGAAGGATGGATTGTAACGGTACAAAAATTTGAATATATTTTTCTGTTACTTTAAATTTATTCTTGGGAAGACTTATTCATTTAAATTCATTTGGAGCAAATCAGTATTAATCCCCTTGAATGGATACTCTTATTGGTCATTTGAAATCAATTCCCAAATTGATTCTTTTATGTTCCCAAGCCTCTCTGAGATGAGTTTTGGGATCACGAGGAGTTGAGTATGCTCTATGTGAGAATTTAAAGTATTCGTCGATATTAGGGTCTCCCGATATGTTCATTTGGGTCATGTGAGATGTGGGGATGTTTGAATATATATTTGGAGGTGTTTATTGAAGTTCGGGTTATAGCAAAGAATCTGGGCGAAGGTATAACCATGTTGTTGGCCCATTCCGATCCAGACATATTTTCCAAATGGAATTACGTTCTTCCAGAAAGTCGTATAGAATCTAATTATGAATGTAACTCAACTTGAATCGCATCAATCGTAGTTTGGACGAAGAAGTTATGCCTGAACTACGCCCGACTATCCTGTCTGTAAGTTTTCCAAAAGTACCGCGGAATCCGTAACCGGTTACGCCCTTTTGAGCGCTACCGGTTACGCCCTCTCGGACAGAAAAGTTGAAATACTTACCGAGGAGTAGTTTGGTCATTTCATAGAAATTTATATATCCCATTGGTCATGGAAGAGCCCTAGTTTTTCCCAGAATGCATTTTCTCTCTCTACTTCCTAACTCTCTTCTCCTCTCATTTTCTCTTCCTTCTCTCTTCTCTAACACCCAAATCAAAGATATTCAAGGTAAACCCACTTCACAACTCTTCTTCCCATCTCTTCCCTATACACAACCACATGCATGGATCATCCGACGGAGCGAGATCTCGTGGCTAGGATTTATTCAATCTTCGATTGAGGTAGAGTTATCTATGCCTCTTGTTTGGTATTCTCTTTCCTCCCTCTAAATTTTATAAGAAATTTTATGTATAATGTGTATATCATGAATTCATGTTTGTAAGTCATTTACACCATTCAATTGGTCGAGTATACATGTCAATTAGGGTCTTGTTGAACTCCCTATAGAGTCAATTAGTCGATTCCTTGTTCGATTGCAAAAAACCCCCAAATTTTTATAAAAACCCTAACGTGTCGAGTTTGAATCAATTTGGGGAAAATGGTCAATTTGAGTTCATATGGTCCATTAGTGAGTCTAAATAGTATTTCGACACATCAAATCAAAGAATTGAAAGAATTGTATGAATTATGGAATAACTCATGTTTTGGGTCTAGTTGTGTGATTATGAGGTATTTCCCTAATCATAACGGAATTAATGAACGAAAATATAATTGTTGGATGAAAGACCCTAAAACATGAGTGTATATTATGGTTGGCTATATTATGGGATTTTTTTCCCCGAGATTTTTATCCCTGAATGCTATGCATTCACGACATTGCGCAATGTAGGTTTGACTGGGCCTTCCTGTCGAGTCGGGTAATACTAGAAATTTATGGTTATTTGGTTGATAACCTACTATCTCAGAATTGACCGAAACCTAATAACTCATTTGATTTGATAGATTAAGGTATTAGTATATTAGAAACCAATCCCCTTGGAAATTGATGAAAATTAGTATATTAGAAACCAATGTTTTGAAAATAATAAAAATGAGTCATTTGGAACTCGTAGGACTTGGTAGATTGAAAACCAATTTCCTTGTATTTGAGAAAGCAAGTCTTTTGAGAAAATAGTCGATTATTCCTTTATTTTGAAAAAGCAAGTCTTTTGGAAAATTGTGAGTCTTCTCTCTTTGGTTGGCATCGTTGAGTCTTTTAGAAACATTAACTATTGAACTTGAGTCAAAGAATGAAATGAGAATGTTTTAACTTGGAAAATATAATGAGATCCCTATGAATACATGTTTACATTCTTTGCCTCTTTATACACATGCACCCCAATTTTAGAAACACTTGAATATAGATTTCTCTACTAGGCGGTGGTGCCTAACCGTCTATTTTATAGGTATTTGGCTTCTTTGGATTGGAGTCGTGTCTTCAGGCTCCTTGCCGAGCTTTGGAGTTGGTGTACCATAGTGATAGGTTGCTTCTCCTTTCTTTGTTTATTGTACTATCTCAAATTGTATCATTTCATTTCATTTGTAAGTTGTAATCGGACTATGTTATAAAGTCCCACCAATCATGCATTATTTCATTTGCATCTCTTTCTTACAATTCATGTAATATGGGATACTATGGTGGTAGATGTTTTATTTCTGTAATTTAATTTCATTTAAGTAGCATCTTAAAAAAATGGTTTTAAATTTTGAGACCGTTACACCGGTATACCGCCCGGCATGCCGGTCGGCATGCCGGTTCATGTTGCTCTCGAGAAATTAGTCTGGGCCAAACACTTAGGTAATTTTTTAAAGGCCGGTATGGACCTGGTATACTACCCGACATGCCGGTCGGCATACCAGTCTCCTACCAGTGAAGAACAACAGCTTCAGGCGATTTGGCGATTCATGAAGTTCTTCGAAAAATTATGACGAAAACTCCATTTTTGAACATAATTCTTCAAATAAATTACAGAACTTTATCTTACAACTACTCTGAACATGATATAACTTGATTTTTAACTTCAAAACCCATCAAAACTCATCAAAACATGGATTTTTATAAATTCTTTCAAGAACTTTAAGAACTCAGATTTTTGATTAAAAAACTCAAGAAAACTTCATGGATTCATCCTAAAAGCATGGTAATAATCTTACCTTAGGTTTAAATTTGATCCCCAAGAGCCTCTACTTGATTTCCCCTAAGTTTTCTCCCTCTCTCCCTCTTTGGTTTGCTCCAAATATGACTTACGGGAGAGAATACTTGTTTTGGATAGATTTTAGTCTTTAACTAGAAACAATCCCCACCTCTTCAATTAAAATTATTCAATGCAACTATTACATAAAAAGTAGTCTACACCTTTAGGAATAAATTCCATGTTTCTCACACATAAGTTGTAGGCTCATTAGGCTTTTATTCTATACTTTACTCACACCCAAAACTAGTATATTCCTATTTCAATTTTAATTTCACCTAAAGCATTTATTTAAACTCCATAAATTCTATCTTTAATAAATTTTAATCAACTTATATTATTTTTCGGGCATGAATATTACAATTCTCCCCCCTTAAAAGATTTCATTTTCGAAATTACAGCACTCAATCCAACTGAATTTACACTTTTAACCATAATTCAGAATTCTTCTTATCAAGAATTTACAGATATTGAAATAACTGAAAAATACAATAAACAAATACCTAATGATGTCTCGGTGGCCACGACTCTAGTACTAGTGCAAAGCATCTATCTTGCCCCTTTCTTCCATAGATTCCACTGGTTGCAACATTTTATACTTTTCACTTACTTTCACTCTCAATTCCAAACTTCTCACTTGCTTAACTTTTAAACTTTCCAACATTTCTAATTTGTACCTCAACACCTCATTGATATCCTTACAAAACTCAAACATTCATCTCTATTCTCTTACTATAACCACAAATCTAACTTACATTGATTCCTCAAAATGATTCAACTTCTAGCTACTATTCTAGAACCCAAATTTTTTTTCACTCATCCCTAATTCATCAAAACTACCAGATTTTCTCAAATACCACTAATCATAATCTCAAAATTTCATTCATCAATACAATAACAAAATTTTTCCCTATATCACTTAACTCTTTTGGCTACAACCCAATATTCCACACAACTAACCTTTTCAACACAGAACCAATCCATTTCCCCATTGCTATCGATCTATCCAAAATCCATAATCCACAAGATGAAGCACTTTCTCAGCAGTCCATATTTCCTTCCTGCTATAACAACAGAAAATATCCAACCACAAATATTATCACAGCAAACATTAGCATTAGTCAACGTATGCACGTGACTCTCTAACATCCTACGGTCCACTACACTACATGCCACCATCCTAGGAGTAATTATACATCTCCAAAGACTTGCCCAAACTTCCAACCAGAAGATACGTTAATTAGGCACTCTTCCAATCGGACCTAAGGGAAATCAGTGGTTACGCACATTCCTCCCTTCTATCCATCCATACTCCGAGAATCTCTAAACCAATACTCTGATACCAAACTGTCATGCACCGCTCCACTTTTAACAATTTAATGTTTAGTGGACACGTCCACATGAATTAACAGAAAATTTCCATAATCTATTAGACGATACAACTATTTAAATTACAAAATTTAGAAACATAACAACATCTACTAGATAAGATAATCTACAGAAAACGTCAACAAAGTTTAACTCCAGTGAAACACTAAGACAAGGCCAACTAATATATGTACAAAGTATCCCACAATTGAAACTTCAACAACCTCCTCTATGGCTGCTCCAAGACTATAGTGGACCACTCCAAGATAATCTGAAATTTGGATCCCTCAATGCCCATACAAAGAAAAATCTAGGAGTCGTGTAAGTTATAATAAATTTTGTAGAGAAACAAAAACAAAATATGAAATTAAATAGAAAATCAGATACTGAATAGACAACTCATAAATTAATCAGAATTCGGAAACAGAAACCATATTATCCAACTTTCCTCGTGTTTCCCCACTTGCCTCAAGATTTTCCACATATTTCCTCGATGTTTCCCCACTTTCCTCGGTGATTGCCCATATATTTCCTCGATGATTCCTCACTTTCCTCGGTGTTTCCACATTTTCCACAATGATTAAATCATGCAAAATTTAAAACAATACATCACATATCAACAGAAATAATACCTCCCCTTCTAAACATATGTCTAACATTCCTTCCAAACAAGTTATAGTCCAAGTGTGATTCATACAAAATTGGTATACAAATAAATGTCTACAACGTTTAAGATAACTACCACACTCACATTTTACCCTTAAAAGGGTTTCTTACAGTCGAATTTCGCCAGATATTAATACTTGGATGACTTTCCTGAAATAAGATTCATAAGTCAATCCCAAAATAATCAAATAAACTGGATTATTTCATAAATAAACTACAAACATCATTAAAATAGCTCCCATTAAGTTCAGATTAACTTCCAACAGGTTTTACCAATATTCTACCCAGATTTTCACTAACCGGTACGCAACTGGTACGACACCGGTGTACTGCCCGGCATGCCGGTTCATGTTGCTCTTGGGAAATTAGTCTGGGCCAAACACTTAGGCAAATTTTTAAAGGCCGGTATGGACCCGGTATACCGCCCGGCATGCCGGACGGCATACCGGTCTCCTATCGGTGAAGAACAACAACTTCAGGCGATTTGGCGATTCACAAAGTTCTTCAAAAAAATTATGACGAAAACTCTATTTTTGAACAAAATTCTTCAAATAAATTACAGAACTTTATCTTACAACTACTCTGAACATGATATAACTTGATTTTTAACTTCAAAACCCATCAAAACTCATCAAAACATGGATTTTTATAAATTCTTTCAAGAACTTTAAGAACTTAGATTTTTGTTTCAAAAACTCAAGAAAATTTCATGGATTCATCCTAAAAGCATGATAATAATCTTACCTTAGGTTGTAAATTTGATCCCCAAGAGCCTCTACTTGATTTCCCCTAAGTTTTCTCCCTCTCTCCCTCTTTGTTTTGCTTCAAATATGACTTACGGGAGAGAATTCTTGTTTTGGACAGATTTTAGTCTTTAACTAGAAACAATCCCCACCTCTTCAAGTAAAATTATTCAATGCAACTATTACATAAAAAGTAGTCTACACCTTTAGGAATAAATTCCATGTTTCTCACACATAAGTTGTAGGCTATAATCACTAGGCTTTTATTCTATACTTTACTCACACCCAAAACTAGTATATTCCTATTTCCATTTTAATTTTACCTAAAGCATTTATTTAAACTCCATAAATTCTATCTTTAATATATTTTAATCAACTTATATTTTTTTTGGGCACGAATATTACATTTGATCTCTGGTTTGTAAGGCTTAAGAGACTAATTTGGTTTGATTTTTGAGGGTGGTGAAATAGTTAGGGCGTTTTCAGATGATTAGAAAAGGTTTAGGTTAATTAGGGTTAGGTTTAGGTGATTTTGGGTTAGAAAAAGAGCTTATGTTCGAGACAGGGGGATGAGAGAAAATTTGGGTAGGGTTTGGTATGTCTCGAAGTAATCCCAATTTGCCTTTGGATGGCCTTGTTTATATAGGATTGAATCGCATCTATAGATGCAACTCTGACGACATCTTTGAGGTTAGCTGATAACGGCAGTGGGATGAGTCAGCTTACATTAGGCCAAAAGTTGGATCATTACACGCCAAAATTGACACGGATTTTGTATATATATGTTGGAAAATGGTTTTTGAAATTTAAATATATAGTTGTGTCCAATTCTAATATGAGATGTCCTATTCTGTCTGCTCCCACATGTAGTGGGTCCCGTTTCTATCGTAATCATTGATGTCAGGTTCATTCATGGATTTTATAAATTTCAGCCCCTTGAAACAGATATGTCTTGAGAAAAGATTGGTTCCCGAGCTTTCGTTCTGAATATCAGATTCACAGTTCGTGCGTATCTCTCTAATCGCTATTTATCTGCCGCAACTATTGCACATGGAATGCATGCCTTTTTAGTAGGAAGCCCCAAAAATTTGATTTGACTATTTTTTATGTTGGCATGTCATTCTACGCTACGATAAACAAAATAGTATTTGCGTCCAACTAAATTCCAATTTTTACTTCGATGGCATCAATCTTGGCACAGTTTTCTCAAGAATACAATTACCGACAATTTTCCATTGAGAAACATGATTTTTGAATGTTCGTGTGAATTTATGCTTATTCCGAAGTGAAATGCTTGTTTGGTGGTGCTTTCTTGTGTGTCCGACTACTATTCTTCACAACTCGGGCATAGAAATGCCTTGGGATGGCCTTGTTTATATAAGACTGAGTCGCATCTATAGATGCAACTCTGACGACATCTTTGAGGTTAGCTGATAACGGCAGTGGGATGAGTCAACTTACATTAGGCCGAAAGTTGGATCATTACAGGCCAAAATTGACACGGATTTTGTATATATATGTTGGAAAATGATTTTTGAAATTTAAATATATAGTTGCATCCAATTCTGATCGGAGATGTCCTATTTTGTCTGCTCCCACATGTAGTGGGTCCCGTTTCTATCATAATCATTGATGTCGGGTTGATTTATAGATTTTAAAAATATCAGCCCCTTTAAACAGATATGTCTTGAGAAAAGATCTGTTCCCGAGCTTTCGTTCTGAATATCGGATTCACGGTTCATGCGTATCTCTCTAATGGCTATTTATCTGCTGCAACTATTTCACAGGGAATGCATGCCTTTTTAGTAGGAAGCCCCAAAAATTTGATTTGACTATTTTTTATGTTGGCACGTCATTCTACGCTACGATAAACAAAATAGTGTTTGCGTCCAACTAAATTCCAATTTTTACTTCGATGGCATCAATCTTTGCACAGTTTTCTCAGGAATAAAATTATCGACAATTTTCCATTGAAAACATGATTTTGAATGTTCGTGTGAATTTATGCTTATTCCGAAGTGAAATGCTTGTTTGGTGGTTCTTTCTTGTGTGTCCGACTACTATTCTTCACAACTCGGGCATAGATTTGACGTTGCGCGTTTGAGGAGCAAGTCGGTGGCCAGATTCATTTTAGTGGAGATTCCGCTGAGTATACTTGCGACAACAAAAATATATGTATAAAAAGATAAGTAATTAGAATTTTTTAAAAAAATTCTTGAAAATTTGAATTTTATGTTTTTAGAATGTTGAATTTTTTTTATAATGGTCGGGTCCTGGGGCTGCCTACCTACATATCCTTAGAAGGAATTAGACCACATATAGTTCGATCATACTTTTCTTAATTCTAAAAATATTTTATTTTGATTTTTATCCCTTAAAATTTTTCTTGAGAAATTTTCATCAATTTTTTTTTGCTTTTTGAAAATCTTTATTTTTGAATTTTGAGAATTTTTTTCAATTTTCTAATTTTTAAAAAAAAAAGAAAAAAATTTACTTTGATTTTTGAAGAGATTTTTTTATTTAAATGAAATTATTATCCCCTTTTTTGAAAAACTCCATAAATCTAAAAAAACAAATCTCGATAGAACGTTATATAGTTCCAGACAAAAAATTGAAATTGAAAGTCTTAGGCCTATTATTGAAAGACTGACATTGACAGTAGTCACATGCATATTATTGTAAAATTGATTTTGAAAAGTAGTCACAGGAAGACTATTGTAAAATTGATTGTAAAAAGTAGTCATAGACAGACTACTATAAAACTAAGTTTTGAAAGTAGTCACAGACAGACTACTGTAAAATTGGATTTTGATAAGTATTCAGAGGCAGACTACTATAAAATCTTTGATTTTTGAAAAGTAGTCACAGGTAGACTATTATAAAATTGCTTTTTGAAAAGGATTTATAGGCAAACTACTGTAAAAACTTTGATTTTTGAAAAGTAGTCAAAGATAGACTACTGTAAAATTAATTTTTGAAAAGTAGTCATAGGCATAATATTGTAAAACTTTTATTTTTGAAAAGTAGTCATAGGCAAACCATTGTAAAAACTTTGATTTTTGAAAGTAGTCATAAACAGACTATTGTAAAAATTTTGATTTTTGAAAAGTAGTCATAGGGAGACAAGTGAAAAAACTTTGATTTTTGAAAAGTGGTCATAGCCAGACTAGTGAAAAAACTTTGATTTTTGAAAAGTGGTCATAGGCAGACTACTGTAAAAACTTTGAGTTTTAAAAAGTGGTCATGGGCAGACTACTGTAAAAACTTTAATTTTTAAAAAGGGGTCATAGATAGACTACTATAAAAACTTTGATTTTTAAAAAGCAGTCATAGACAGACTACTGTAAAATTGATTTTTGAAAAGTAGTCATAGGTAGACTACTGTAAAAACTTTTATTTTTGAAAAGTAGTCATTGACAAACCACTGTAAAAACTTTAATTTTTGAAAGTAGTCATAGACAGACTATTGTAAAAACTTTGATTTTTTAAAAGTAGTCATAGGCAGACTGCTGTAAAAATTTTGATTTTTGAAAAGTAGTTGTGCGAGGGTAAAATGTGCTCACACTACCCTTGCTGGTAAACGGTTACTTTTCTGGATTGTCTGGTCACCTTGTCAACTTACTCCGGCTTCACCTGGTCTTGTACTCAAAGGAAACAGTTAGAGGACCTCCCGTCTCTAGCGGCCGGAAGGCTCTCCGATGACTAAGTTAGTCCTGATCGAAGATAAACCGTAAACTGTAAGCACAATAGGGTGAGAGAGCAAATTAGCATGCACCTTTCTCAGGTGGATGAACTCCCGCTTATATACTCCTGCCTTCCGGGTTCCCAGCTTCTCGCTGGGAACGAGGACCTCCTTGGTCCTTTCGTCCATTCTCTTCGTGCAGAATGTGGGTCTGCCACATTCCCGACAAGACTGCACATCTGCACGCCTTTTGCTGCTCTTGGGGACTGGATGCTCTCTTGGGAAGGGAAAGTGTAGAACCCGTTCTCATTAATTAAGCTTAATCATTTAATTAAGGTAAGTAAAATTATTAAAATATATTAATAAAAATACTCCAAAATAATGGTAAAAGTTTTAGAATATTAAAACAGAATTTTATGAATTTTTTGGGAATTTTTTTGGAGTCAAAATAGAAGAAAATCAGATTTTTGAAAAAAAAGGCTCTAGATACCGGTATATTGGAAGCCCAAGATACCGATATCTTGGACTTCAATTTCTGCTGCAGATGCAGCCAGGGCAGAGAAGACAAAGGGTCTGTGTAGAGTACCGAGTATATTGAATGTGTATCTCGTTTCCAAGTGTTTGACTGTGCAAAATCCCAAGAGTTTGTATGTGAATCCGTTCATAGGGCTGTCAATATATATCTAGACCATTTATGCACAAAATCATTTTCGTATCAGAAAACCCTAAAATCCTCCCAAACCCTCTGTACCTCAAATTTGTCCTGGAGTGTGTGTGTGAGTCCAATTGAAGGTTAGAGGAGTGTTGCTAAGGTTCCAATTAGTCTTTGCTCGGGTTTGATTCGAAGAAAATATCAGAGAAGTTGCTGAACCAAATTTCCCCCTCCTCACAAATTCGGAAATCATTTAAATCTACCACCCATTTGAGGTATTTTTCGTATTCTATCTTATGCAATAGGTTCTATACATCTTTAGGAACTCATAGCAATTTATTTCATCAATTTTGGTTAAGTTTTTAGTAAAATCGATCACACAAAACTCCATTGTTGTCTTCATCGAAGTTTTGCAGAAAAGCCCTAGATACCAATATCTTAGTACTATAGATACCGGTATCTTAGCATATACACTGCGATATCTTCAGACCTAGCAAACCGATATCTTGGGTTTCTCTTAGAAACCGGTATCTTAGCTTTATAGATACCTGTTGGTCAAATAGCAACCAAGAGGGGGGGGGGATTGGTATAAAAATAATTATGAGTAAATAAAAATTCAAGCTAGATAATGAAAGAGACAAGTAGTTTAAGAGATTAATATCAAATAGTTCAAGAACTAATCTACTCAAAGCACCAACCCAATCCCTTTCATTACACCACAGGTTCTTGGGGGACTAGTCCCAAGAGGTCGTGGTTTCCGGTTTTGTGTTGGTTCTTGATGAATAGATTGCTAAAGCAATTATGATATTAATTTAAGCAATGAACAAAAATTAATCTAACTAAAATTTGAGAGATGAGAAAATAACACAAGTGAGAGAGAGAGAGAGTGAGACAAGAGTTTTATAGTGGTTCGAATGGAGGATCCAATCTCCAACTATACATCCACTTCTCTCACAATATAGTGAGAGTTCCACTATTTTCTCAACCTTCGGGTGGTTGACAAACCCTTTACAACTTCCGGGTAGTTGTCTAACCCTTACACTTTTGAGCTCCTTCACAAGGTGCCTCCCACCTTCTTCAATGCCAAAGAGCAACTTCCTTGGTCTTCAATAAGTGATGCAAACAAGTACCAATGGAGAGGTAGACTTCTCCTTACAATTTGTGCTTACAAGATATAACAATGAAAATCCTACAACTATCACAATTTGTGCCTCAAGTTGAAAAGTAGAACAATGAAGCTTGAAAGAGAGAGAGAGAGAATGATCTTTGGATGCTTCAAATATGTATGGACGCTTGTGGGAGTTGTAAGAGCTCTTCCCTAGGCTTTGGCATCCTTTAAATAGCCTTCAATCTCAAAATAGCCGTTTGTGACCGTTGGTGGTATTGTTATAATTATTTTTGAACTTGAAATTCAAATCTGCACCAAAATACAAAGGCCGGTAGCAAGCCGGTAGGGGACCGGTATGCCGGCCGGCATACCGGCCGGTGTGCCGGTTAGTACAAAATTCCTTCTTTGATTTTTACCAAACCTACTGCTCAAAAACGACCAAATCCGGTATGGAACCGGTGTGCCGGCCGGCATACCGGGCGGTATGCCGGTTTCCATACCGGTTAGTGTAAAATTTAGAAATTTTGAAATTGAGACCATTGAGACTTAGGGAAGATGATAAAAATGTTTTATATGAGATTTATGATTTTTATAAGTTTCTATTTTTATAATAAAACCATGAAGAATATGTTAGAAACTTATATCATAAATCTTATGTGTTTTAAAGTCCTTAGAAAAATATTTTAAAGATGAAAGCGCATCTAAGGGACTTTAAATAAATTTCAAATTGTCCCAAGAGAATTTAGAAATATTTAATTCATGAATAATAATCTCTTGGATTTCAAATAATTGAGAGATAGAAATATTAAGCTCATTTAACAATAATTCCTTGAATTGAATTAGAGTTTAAACATTTAAACATAAATTTAAGGAATATTAAAATTATTTTGTAAATGCTGTATTTGTGAATAATACACCATCAAAACATAGG
>NMUG010002038.1:0-16635 GCA_002855965.1 Monotropa hypopitys | reverse complement strand
GGATTCATGTTTGAAAAGGAGCTTTGCTGCAGATGGCAAATGTGTCCCCTGTTCTGAGATCAAGACTGCCCTTATTCCGATGCCTTTGTGGTTATATGCTCCATCGAAGAAGAGTTTCCAGTTAGGAGATTTCTCTTCAGTTTCGGAGGAGAAGATAGCCTCATCATGGAATAATGGCTCCATTGGTTTTTCGTCATCTAGAGGATTTTCTGCCAAATACTCTGAGATGACCCTTCCTTTTTCTGACTTCTGAGTTGCAAAGACTATGTCGAACTCTGAGAGAATCATGTGCCATCTTGCGATACGACTAGTGAGTGTCGGTTTCTCGAATAGATACTTGAGTGGGTCCATTCGGGAAAGCAAGTATGTGGTATGGTGGATCATATAGTGGCGGAGCCGATGGGCTGCCCAGGCTAGTGCGCAACAGGTTTTCTCAAGAGCAGAATAGTTATTCTCGTATGTGAGAAATTTCTTGTTGAGATAATAAATGGCCTGTTCTTTCTGTCCATCTTCTGAATACTGCCCCAACATACATCCCAAGGAGTGGTCGAGCACAGTTAGATACATGAACAGAAGTTTGTTGGGTTGCGGAGAGACTAGGACAGATGGCTCGAGCAGATATCTCTGAATTCCATCGAATGCGACTTGACAATCAGCAGTTCACTCTTGAGGCGAATTTTTGCGTAATAACCGGTAAATAGGGTCACAAATCTGAGTCATCTGAGCTATGAACCGGCTGATGAATTTAAGCTTCCCGAGAAAGGATCTGACTTCCTTTATACCCCTCGGAATAGGCATCTCGAGAATGGCTTGAATTTTGACAAGCTCTATCTCGATACCCTTTTTGCTAACCATAAATCCCAGCAGTTTTCCGGAGGTTACTCCGAATGCACACTTGGCTGGATTTAGTTTGAACTGATATTTTCGGAGGCGATTGAACACTCGTCGGAGGTTCCATAGATGCTCCTCTTTGTGCCTGGATTTGACGATCATGTCATCCACGTAAACCTCTAACTCTTTGTGGATCATGTCGTGAAACAGCATGGTCATGGCTTTCTGATAAGTGGCACCCGCGTTTTTCAATCTGAACGGCATGACTTGATAGCAAAAAAAACCCCAAGGAGTGAGGAAAGCTGTTTTCTCTTGGTCCTCTGGGGCTATCCGGATCTGATTGTATCTAGAAAAGCCGTCCATGAAGGAGAACATTTCGTGACCAGCTATGTTATCTACGAGAATGTCTATGTGCGGCAGAGGGAAGTTGTCCTTCGGGCTAGCTCTGTTCGGGTCCCGGTAGTCGATGCACATAACCTTCCCGTCCTTCTTAGGTACGGGGACAATGTTGGCGAGCCACTGCGGATACTGAACAACCCGTAGAAAACCAGCGTCAAACTGTTTTATAACTTCTTCTTTGATTTTGAGGCTCCACTCTGGATGGAGTCGTCTGAGCTTTTGTTTAACCGATCTGATAGACGGATCTAAGGGTAGATGGTGTTCGATGATCATTGTACTGAGACCCGGCATGTCTTCATACGACCAGGCAAAGATGTCTTGATAGGCGCGGAGTAGTACCGCGAACTCTTCTTTTTCGTGTTTGCTGAGGTGAATACCAATTTTGATCTCCCTGGGCATCTCTACGGTCCCCAAGTTGACGGTTTTCGTTTCCTCGATGTTGGGAGTTTTTCTGTGTTCATATTGCTCGATCATATCTCGGATCTCTTACGGAATCTCGTCTCTAGCATCATTGTCGACTTCTATACCCATCAGATCATAATCCAATTCGGTGTTGAAGTCGTACTCTTCATATGCTAAGACTGTTTGATCATTAATTTGAAATGGACGAATCTTAGGATTCCTGCAACGAAAAATTTATTTGAGTCAAAAGTTTAGGCCTTTGTCAATTTAGCAGAGATAGATAAATAGACAGAATACACAAAACTTTGTTCGATTGTTAGCATATAGTAACATGTAATTCTACAAGAAAGAAATACATGACTTCTATTTTGATAAGAAAACAACAAAAAGACTTTTGCTGCTATTGCCGCGTTTTACCAAAACATGCGGGCTTTATACACTGAGCGTGCTATCCAATTTTCAACTTTCTCCCCTGGATAAGCGGGGCGGATAGTGCTTGGCAGCGTCTGGAAATGTAGCATAGAATCATCCTGTAGAGGCGTGGTTGCATACGGGGTATCGTCTGATATCATGTTTACTCCCTGATGATTCGGGAGTGGGTTAGTCGTTGTGTTGGGAGGTGGATGAGTTTCCTCTAGATTGATGGCTCCGGCATCGATAAGATCCTGGACTTCGTGTCTCAGGCTTCGACACCTTTCAGTTTCATGCCCAACTTGATTTGAGTGATAGGCACATACCCAATCCCTTCAGAAGTTGGGTGAAATAATATCGGGCAGCGGCCGTGCCGGTATGGGTGTCAGATGCCCATAAGCCAGGAGGTGTTGATATACTTCCACTATGGGCATGCCGATGGGGGTAAAGGTTCTGTTTCTCCCTGCGTTTTGGGGAGCATTCCGAGGAAATTGACCCTGCGGTGGCGGGCCTTGGAATTGTTGATTTTAAAAATTAGGAGGCGCGCCTTGATACACGCTCTACTGCTGATAGTATGGTTGATATTGCTGCTGGGGGTAACTTGAATACCCAGGCTGGAAAGAATAGGGATTGCTTGGTTTCGGAACTGGCATAAGGACTGAAACTTCAGGCTCATTGGCCTTCTTGGTGAGAGGTTTCATAGCGGCTGATGCTGGAAGATCCACCTTTTTAGTATAAGGATCTATGATCTTTCCGGTCTTGATACCGTCTTCGATCATTTCCCCTTGCAGGATGATCTCATTGAAAGATCTCCCTATGGACGTGCAAAACTTCTCGTAATACATCCCTTTGCACGTCTAGATGAACAAGTGGACATACTCGGTATTAGCGAGTGGAGGGTCGACTTGAGAAGCGTAATTTTTCCACTTGAGGGAGTACTTACGGAAAGTCTCCTCTGGTTCTTGTTTCATACGCATAAGGAAAAGGCGATCGTCCGCCATCTCAGCGTTATGCCGGTACTGGCGCACAAACTCTTGAGAAAGGTATATACAGGAACGGAAATACTTCAGATCGAGACGGGCGAACCACTGTGCGGCATCCCCGGTTAAACTGTGCTGGAAAAGGTGCATCATCAACTTTTCCAGGTTGAGATATCCACACAGTGCCCCAGCGTAGAGGCGGAGATGAGTCATAGGCTCTCCGGTACCGTCGTATTTAGAAAAGTCCGGGATCTTGAATTTTGCCGCAAGATCATATCCGAATAAAAGCATAAGTCTTCAAAACTGATTGAAGTGTAATCAGTAGGCCCCCGGAGAGATCTGAAAGCATCCTCCAACTGTTGGACCTTAAGGAGTAATGGCGCGTCTTCTCGCTTTGCCGGGATCTCGTCTAGATGACTTTCGAGATCATTCGGGACATTCGGGAAGGTGAGCGGAACTTGAATATGTTGTGGTAAAACTGGCAGAGTAACGGCTGTGGGAGGCTGTAGGGAGTTCCCTGCTGATAAGATTGAATTTACAGTTGGCGAAAATGGAGCGAGTTGTGGTGCCGCTGGACCATATGTTGCCCCAATGTTGGGTGGCAAAAGTTGTGACGACAACGGGTCAACCCCGGTTGGATGTATAACGAATGGGACCTAGCATTGAGCTCTCAAGGTCTCCATCATAACTTGTAGGTTTTCTAGGGACCGACGGAGGGTAAGATGTTCCTCCATGGACACGGTCTCTAGTTCCCGAGGAATTTGATCGTCAGCCATTGCTCTAGCAAGGGACCATGTAATTCTCCTGTTTATCTGATCTGGATGAGCCGTGTCTGTACCTGTATGGAAACACTACACTCGGATCAGTATATAAGGAAAATGTCTCTGAGGGTATCAGGAGATAAACAGACTTCCTTTGAAATTTGAAATTCAAGACTTAACTCGGACATGGAGTCTGGAGGAAAGCCTTGGATTTGAAAATTCTTGGGAGATTTTTGAAATGACAAGTCCGTAATCTACTTTTGACCCATACCCCTAGGGACGCTAACGGTTTTATGAAGTCTAGCAGATATATGTGCTGAAAGAAGAAGGTCTTTGGGATAGTTGGAGACATATGGACTTCCTTATAAATTCAAAAATTCGAGACGTGCCTGGACATGAAGTCTGGAGGGATTCTCGAATTTTAGTAAATTTACTTGGAGATTTTGTTTGAAAAATGATAAGTCCATAGTCTATCTCGACCAATATCCCGAAAGACTATAATGCATCTTGAAAACTTTGGGTGTTTTAGCAAGAATGAATATAAGGATTCCCCTCGAAAATGTAATGTTTGCCCTAGAATTGTAAATAGGATTTTGGTTTGACTCTGTTACTGGCTTACTATATGTAGTATGAAGCTATGTTTGGCTAATAAGGTTTAATGGCTCCCAAATCTTCAGACCTCCGGCCCCGTTAGGGAAACCATCGCAGAGTCGGTGATTTGGTTGGGGTGTCTCATTTCCTGCTACAGACTTTTTAGGGTCGCGTCAGCTTACTGTCGGGCCCCCGGTAGGTTGATTGGGACAACTTCCATTTTGGGCAGTCATGACCTCCACCCAAAACAGGTAATGATGCAAATGATGTATGGAAAACATACATATGCAATGTAAGTAAGATTTTTTTTGAAAATGAAGGGAAATGCTTTTTGCAGTTATATTTTTTTTGAAAGGCATCATAATATAAAGGGGCCGCCATTTACAAAGAGTAAATGGGCGAAAGATACAACATTAAAAGAAGAGAGGAAAAGAGAGACAGCCAACCAACAAGGCAAACAGCTCCAAAAAGAAGAAAACACAAAAATAGACCCGCAAGAACTAGTTGTTAGAAGTCATAATGTTCAGCAAGTCCACTCTGTTGTACGAGATTTGGTCTAGGAGAGCTAAGTTTGGCTCGTGCCTCTGGTTAGCCCAAAATATAGCGTATCTGTGAATGAGCTCCAATGAATTATCATGATGAAAAGACCCGTTGTTGAAGATGATGTCATTTCTCGCCTTCCAAATAGCCCAAAGAGTGGCGAAGAAGAAGGACCTCCAAAATGCAGTGGGGCACCCTTTGAACTTGATGGACCACCACCAAATGAATGTAGACCTAATGCCGGGAGGAGTCACCCAGCATATATTCCATGATTTGATTACATCACACCAAACATTCCGAGAAATTGAACAGTGTAAAAAAAGGTGCGTAATAGATTCCGAAGCGCCATGACAAAGGTGGCAAGCCTGGGGGTTCGACTTCAAAGGAAAGATTTTTCTGGCCATTAGATATTCCGCCGTGGGGATTGCGCCTTGCATGGCAAACCATGCAAAAAGGATTAGCTTGGGAGGGGCTAAGTTACACCAAATGCGGGATAGAGAAGGCGCAAAAGGGGACTGACCGAAGTCCGCAGCAAGAGTATCATAAACAAGCTTTGAGCTAAACCTTCCGTTTCGCTCCAGATTGCATAGGACCATATCAGATCCAGTCGATAGAGAACATTCTCGGACCAAGTTTTGAAGAAGGGCCCATTGGTCCAGTTCCCATCCCCTCAGCAACCTCCTAAAAATTGCAGCCTGGTTGTTAGATAACACCTCGCCAGTTACATTCTCGATAGTAGCTGAAGGGTTCAAAGAGAGAAGGAACAGTCTAGGAAAAATAAGATTAAGCCTAGAACCGTTCAGCCATGGGTGCAACCAGAAGGATATGAGGTTCCCGGAATTTAGGGCCCAGGAAAAGGAAGAAATAATTGTCGACTGTAGAGTTGGAGAAATGGCAGTGAGGTTCCTAATGCCAGCCCATGTAGGAGAAGGCCTGTTGTTAGATGGAAGGCACGGCCACAACGAGTCTGCAGTGGTGGAGTAGACAGCATCAATGACCTTACGCCATAGATGATTGGGCTCTTTGAAGTACCTCCACCACCACTTGGAGAGTAACGAGTAGTTTTGTTGCATAAGACGTTTAATCACCAAGCCACCCGAATGAATGGGCAGAGCAATCTTGCTCCAACCTAGCCAAGATAGCTTCTTAGTATCGTAGTCACCACCCCAAAAGAAAAGTCGCTGTAGGAATTCAACCCTCTTCGCCACAAAGATTGGTAGACGGGAAATGGACATGTAATAGATCGGTAGGTTTGTGAGAGAGGCTTTGATCATAAGAATTCTCCCCCCACGGGAAAGTAATTTGGCTTTCCAAATGGCAAGTTTTTTTTTTTGATTTTTTCCAGGATTGGGAACCATACCTCTTTTTTCTCGGGTTAATGCCAATGGGGATCCCAAGGTAAGTGATGGGTAAGTTGACGGATTTGCATCCCATAATGTTTGCTGCGGATTGGGATGAGATGGTGTTTGGTTTGGAGTGGCAGACACAAGACTTCGAGTAATTCACTTTTAGACCCGACACCAAGTAGAAACACCGAAGGATTCTTTTGATGTTAGCGATCTCAATCTCATCGTCCGAAGAAAAGATGATAAGGTCGTCTGCAAATTGCAAGTGAGAAATGACCTGATTACCAAATTGAATGCCATTAATGAGACCCTCCACTTTAGCTCTATTGAGCAAGATGTTGAGGCCTTCGATGGCGATATTAAATAGAAGGGGGGACAGTGGGTCTCCTTGTCGCAGCCCTCTAGTGGGAGAGAATTGTCCCGAGGGGGACCCGTTCAATAAAACCGAGATTTTAGAGGAGGAAAGACATTCCTTAATCCATGAGCACCATTTGGTGCCGAAACCCATTTTCGACAGGTTCGACAGTAGGTACGTCCAGTTGACACAATCAAAGGCACTCGCAAAATCAATCTTGATAATGACCCCATTAAAACTTTCGACCTTCCACTTTTGGATGACTTCGTTAGCGATAAGAATTCCGTCCATAATGCTGCGGTCTTCGACGTATGCCATTTGAGCGTCGCCAATGATAAGCTTGGACACCTTTTGGAGCCTTGATGCCAAGCATTTAGATAAAATTTTGTAAATGCAGTTCACCAAGGAAATTGGCCTAAAATCGCCAAAGGATCGAGGGCTCACAATTTTTGGGATGAGGGCTATGAAGGTAGAGTTGAGACCATCCGCTATTCTGCCGTTTGCAAAGAATTCCAGAAAGAAGAGGAAAATGTCTTCCTTGATGAAGTTCCATGCCTTTGATATGAAATTGAACGAGAACCCGTCTAGTCCAGGAGATTTAAACTTGTGACAATCCTCCACAGCATTAGTAATTTCCGTAAGATCAAAAGGCTCCTCCAGAGCATTTGCCATGGTGCTCGGAATACAACATGGGAAGTTTCCAGTGATAACAGCCGAGGGAGAAAAGTCTTCCAAGAATTTTATGGAGAAGAATTTAAGAGCTTCAGCCTTTAGATGATGGGGATCAGAGATGATGGACCCGTTCATAGAAATTGATTCAATTATGTTCCTGCGAAAATTATGGTTAGCGAACAAGTAAGATATAAGCAGAAAAAGAAAATAGTTTCATCGCAGCAATTTTTATCAACGCAGAACCTGTTTTAGTTTAGCAACACGCTCTGTAATCTTTCCTGAAAAGAAATAAACACGATGCAAATCAGTAATAACAATAAGCCGAGAATTGATAGATTTCGAAATTCTGGAAAAGATTTATTTTGAAAAAGGTTTCTCAAGCCGAAATCCTCGAAGTCTCCAGCGGAGTCGCCAGCTGTTGTGCCGGGAAAATTTTCTATCCTTCCTTCGCCTCCCGTACGATGGGAGTCGTTTTCCGGGACAGAAAAAGATGCGCTGATGGATTTGATTTAAAAATATGGGGGTTTGTTTGAAAATGGATGGCGGCCTGAGTATGCCGATTTCGAATTTTCGGAGTCGCCACTTGGTATTGAGATGTGGTGTACCAAGTCACCGGAATTTTTGTGTAAAAAAATGTCAATTTATTTTTGGAAAATGTCTTTTTATTTTGGAAAGGTGTCTGCAAAACCAGAAATTCGAGTTCGGGGATTAAATTACGAATGGGGAAGGTGTTAGGCACCCCACTCGCCCTTTCGATACTTCGTTTTTAAAAATAAATCTCTTTTCGAATTGAAATCGATTGTTTCCTCGGCTAAGAGAAATGTAAAATTATTACTGATTGTATGTATGAGATGAAAAGACTCCTGGAAATAGTTGTTGACGGGCAGATTTCGGTCCGGTTTAGAAAGGGGAAATTTTGAAAGAGATACGGGTGACTTTTGACCCGATTTTGATGAAACAAGATTTATTTTTGAGCCGGACAGAACTTCGGCGAAAAATATTTTCTCTATAGTCGGACAAAACTCCGACTGTGTTTGGAAGAAACTTTGTTAATATAATTTCATTTCTGACAGTCGGACGGAACTTCGACTTTGTTTTGAAAATGGATTTTATTCTGAGCCGGACAGAACTTTGGCTAAGTGTCGGAAAACATTTTTTTGTAGTTGGACTGAATTCCAACTAAAAAAGTCATTTTTGTTTTTAGGTAGTCGGACGGAACTTCGACTGTGCCTGGAAATCTATTTTGGATTTTAGCCGGGCAGAACTTTGGCTAAAATCTTTGAAAGATATTTTTCTACGGTCCGACAGAATTCCAACCGCGTTTGAAATCGATTTTTAGTCGGGCAGAGCTTCGACTGTTTTTCGGATAGGGATGTTTTGAAATAGGTCGGACAGAACTTCGACCGTTTTCTAAAAAAGGCAGGATATTTTTGGTTTAAAAAATTCCAAAGAATATCAAATGAACTGGCATGACCCGAGTCACAAGGCATTCCAGTGATCCGATTCTGACAGCTACTGCAAGCTTTTACTTCAGACATTGAATCGAGGAATTTGGTTTTTGCTTTTAAAGTGTTTTTGTAATTTTCAGTCGGACAGAACTTCGACCGTAAAAATGTTTTTATGTAAAAATTGCCGGAATATGTTTTAACCGGGCTCTAGAAGAAGGATTTATTTTTACCAGTCGGACAGAGCTTCGACTGGGTTTTTGGAAAATGGGGGAAGGGATCTTACTTTAAGTATAAAAAATCCTCCCGAGATATCAAGTGTTTCGGAAATGATCCGAGTCACAAGGCATTCCTTCGATCCGATTCTGACAGGTACTGCAAGCTTTCACTTCAGACATCGAATGTCGGATTTTTATTTTGTTTGAAAGTGTTTTGGGGAAAGCGAAAGTTAATCGATGAAGAGAGATAAAATATGTATGCTGTTATGCGTATACGGATAGAGGGGGGGTATAAGATATCGTATATATAACCGAGCTGGATATATTCCGAGTTAGACGACAACTGTAGCGACCCATATTTTATAAAACATTTTTGGAAATTATTCATCTCGTAAATTAGATTTGGAATCATGAATTCTTTTATCTTAAAATCCTAGTATGATTTTAGTGTGGTTTACCCTATATTATGATAGAGAATTCAATTACGAATCCAACGAGACTTGAATCGCCTAAATCGAAGGTCGGACGAAAAAGTTATCGAAGTTTAAAGTTTTCCTTAAAATTTTCTTAACGCCGATCGGTACACGTATTTCGGTCGACCGGTCGGGCTGGTTCAGTGGGCATTCCAATAGGTATCGACCGGTACACGCAATGTGGTCGACCGGTCGAGATTAAAAAGGGCCGCGACTAGTACACGCTATTCGGTCGACCGGTCACCGAATTTCAGAGGGGTTGTCTAGGTAGCCGTGACCGGTACACGTGATGTGGTCGACCGGTCGCGAAGGCTAAAAATCGTGCTGAATTATCTCATTAAGGGTATTTTTGGAAATTCAAGTGTAGGAAATATATATACCAAAGAGATCTCGATTTTTGTATCCCCTCCATTTGTAACCCTAGCTCTCTCTCTACCTCCATAGCTCTCTCCTTTCCCTTCTCTCTACCATTTGAGGACCCTCCAAACTCCCATTGAAGTTTTTCTAAGAAGAAACGTCGATCACCGCGGCGAGGGCTTTCCGGTAACGTAGATATCGAAATCATCCTTCAAAATTTTCGGGTAAGTCATTCTTGGAGTGGTTTTCTTGTGTTGATTCTTTGGAGTATTTGATTCTCCCTAACAGTGGCTTTCCATTGATGTATATAGTTTGTGCCGGTGTCAAGACACCCTCACCTAGGGTTTTTTCCATTGTTGGAGCTTGAGGTAAATATGCCTCTATCTCCTGACTATGCTACATGCAGAGCATAGATTCTCTCCTACGGGATAAACGTGAATCCCGACTATACTACACATAGAGTATAGATTTGCAAGATATACACAGACCCTGACTATACCAAACGCGAGGTATAGATTTTGTTTACACCGCTCACTGAATAAACAAAGAACGCTCAGTACCTATACATGCTATGAACTCTACTCGAGAGCTATAAGCTCTTTCCCAACTGAAAGATCACACAGTGTGTTGACCCTAAGATTTTTATGATGTGTTTTAAATGGTTTTATTCCACAAATTTAGTTTATGATAAAATGATTTCAATTCCTTGATTTATGCTTAAAAGATTGAAAATCTATTTACTCGAGGAAATTGGTTTTAAAGCTTGAAAATGATTATATCTTTGTGTTTCTACCAAATGATTTCATAAAGGCTAAGGAAATATGCTATCAAAGTTTAAATATCTTTTAAATACTTTCCTTAGGTCCCTTGAATATTGAATTGACTTAGTTTGATTTTTGGATATGCTACATGTTTTTAAAATATACTTAGATAATGTTTATGCTTACAAGGTTATTTAAACTTACATTTTTCTAAGTCATGTTCTTCACAAAAGTTGTAAAAAATCAAATTACCAAGTCAAGGGATCAAGCCTCAGCACATTCTGAGCAACATAGAACCCTACAAGCCAACTGGTACCTTAACCGGTACACCGACCGATAAATATTGGCAAGAGGGTTGGGCTGGCCATTTCTCAACTTTTCTAAGCTACCGGCATACCGCCTGGTATACCGGTCGGCATACCAATTTGTGTCAAAATCGGCCAGTAGGTTTATGCCTTCTATTTTAACACATTTTATGCCTAACCGGCATACCGGGCGGCATACTGGTCCCATACCGGTCCCATACTGGTCCCATACCGCTTGCATACCAGTCTGTGTAAAATGTACAGAAAGCTGTTTTAAAGTTGCTAAAAATTACCACAATGCCACTCAACGGCTATAAACAGCTAGTTTCTTATTTGTGGCTATATAAACATGTGTTGGGGTCCTTAATACCCCAAGAGAATGCTCCTACACTTGCTATATTAATATGTCTCTAATATATCTCTCAAATCGCTCTCTCTATATATATCTCTCCCTTATATTTTCACTTTGTAAAGTTTATTTTGGAGAAGTTTAGACTTTCATTGTAATACATTTAGAGAGAGTGTGTGATCTACAATTGTAAGGGAAGTATAAGCTTCATATCTATTTCTTTCTATACTTCAAGAGTTAGTCAAGTTCAAGGTTGGAGCTTGCAAACAAGGCAGTTAGTCACCTGAAAGGATAGCAAAGGTTCGAGGCACCTAGAAGCTCTCAAGGTCCGAGTCACCCGGAAGCACTCAAGGTTGGAGAGAACTCGGAAGCTTCTCAAGGAAAAGGTTGGTGGATACCTTCAAGATTCACAAGGCTAGGAGCTTGCCCGGTTAAATAGCTCAAGGCAAAATTGTAAGGTTTGATTACCACTACTAAGGTAATCTTATTTTAGTGGAACCCTTATAATTTTAAGGGAGTGGACGTACCTTAGACCGTGGACAAGCCTAAGTGAACCACTATACTTCTTGTGTTCATTGCCCTTACTTTTTGCCCTGCACTTTTACTTATTGTCTTGTGATTTCATTTTTGCCTTGCCTTGGTTGTTTTCTTGGGTTGCCTTAAGATTGTGTTTGCACTTTCATTATATCAAAAGTATTTTTGGATCAACCTCTTGGAACCAAACATAATCCCGGAAACCTCAACTGTTGCCGTATTGCAACAACTTAGGTGTAATGGAAGGGTTTTGGCATTGATTCCTTGATCTAGATTCCAATATCTTTTGATATACCATCTAGCCTAAGTTCTTAATCTTGGAATAATTTTTATTTGGACATAGTTTTGACCCCCCACTCTTGGTGCACTATTTGTGCACATTTGCATTGTTGCCTACCCTTATATTTTGGGCCAAAATAGTGGATATAGTCCAAATCTCATAAGGGCGGGTTATGTGCTCGTGATACAGTGTATGGAAAAAGTACGAAAACCAAGTGATGTGGTACAGTGAAAACCATACCCCTTGTCAAAGTCACTCTCAAGATATAAAATAAAATGACGCCCAAGAGAGTACACACAAGAAGTATGGTGAAGTACTCTCGGACTCTATAACTGTAGGCCAATAAAGCTCAAGAGTCTAGGTAGATACTTATGGAACAAGTATCCCCTAATATCTTAATATGTTGTCTCAAGGATATGATCCTTGGATAATGAATCCTATCTAAAATGATACAACGGAAATGGGGTACAAGATAGGATACAAAATATTGCTAAGGCAAATAGAATCTAATACAAAAATGCTTGTAGCCCAAGATGTGATATTGTTGAAGTTTCTGGCTCAAGCTTAGTCTTTCAACTTATCCTCCTTGTCAAGATATTGTCCGGTGCAGGAGCCAAGGAAGGATGTGCTATGGACCTTCAATCTATGTCATGTATTCTAACTGCGCATGTAACAAGCTCATCAAATATATAGTGCGATAGTAAGAAATATAACGATGAAGCATGTTATACGTTCAACAACCCTTCAACAAGATATGTCCAAGTGTAAGCTTAAGGGTTTTATACACACCACATGAATAGTCCAAATTAACATAATAGTGACTACAACTAATATCTCTCTAAGAAGTATGTAACCAAGCAAGGCACAAGAGATATATACATGAATCAAATCAGTCCATTATTTAGATTCTTAAGACAATGTAGTTATGGACTTCTTTTAGGGGAAATGTGGTGATAATCTTAGGCATGTAAGGATACTCTCAAATATGAAGATATTCCATTTAAGCATGTGAGATATATTAAAGTACAACTATGCCAATATTATGATTCTTATCATTTTAAACACACACACTCAATAATGATATTCTAACCAAGTATATTATATGAGTGGTGAGTCTATTCTAAGTCAAGTCCAATGCCAAGTCAAGTTCTATGATTCTTCTACAAAGTGTTCTAAGGAACATATACTTAGAACTAGATCAATCAATAGCCTAATCAATGAAGCATGTAAGACTTGACAAATATAACTTTCAACAACACTTTCATACAAAAATATGGCATAACAAGAATAAGATCATGCAAGACTTTAGGCCAAGTGTAAAATAAGAGATAACTTACATAAAAGTTACCAAGCTACTTGTGTTTAGAAAGATGTTACCCAATGTAGCTTTGATCCAAGTAGTTGATCTCTTCAAGAAATGCTTACAATGAAGGCACAAGAAGAACAGACCACACACTCACACACTCTAACTGATTTGTTTTTCACAGAGGTTTTTGGGAGAGGAAGTGGTGACTGGATTGGAGCTGCAACCTTACACACACACTAGACACATGCACTCACTTACACTCTAAAGGAATCTCTACAAGTAGGCTTAGGAGTGGAGGAGGAGACTGAGAGGAAAGTTCACTCACTCTCAGCTGTGTCTTCTTCCTCTACACATACACACACACTCGGAATGATCAACACAGTTGAGGCTATAGAGTTGAGGTGGTGGTGGTTAGGGAGGACAAGTGTTTTATTTGAGTTTTTCTCTTCTTGCTATATATTTCTCTCAGTACTGTGTCTCATATTCAACTCTCGGACTGTATCAATACATATATGCCATGTGACAACTTCAACTCAACGGGAAAAAACAATTCTCAAAATGATCTGAACACTTTGTGTGGTCCCAAAGACTTGTATTGCAGGTCTGGAACACAACAGTGGTGTAGCAATACAATCATCAAGTGGAATGAAATCAGTTCTTTATATTTTTGTCGACAGAAGCAACAGTTGACCAATGGGGAAACTGATTGCCACAATTCATGATAATTAAATTTGACCAATTTATACCCAACAAAATTATACTAAAACATTTGTATACATAATATATACAGTTATGCTATAGAGTGGATAGTATCTCCACCCCATCCCCCACCCTGATTTTGTACACATCAGGGTGGGCCCGCAAAAAAATTGATTTCGAGGCTTTGTTTAAAATATTATTTTATGTTATCTTATAAAAAATCAGTGTAATCGGATAATGTATAAAATTTCCTTAATCATTTGAAAATATATCATGTAAACTGCGAATGAAAATTCAAACAATTATATAATTTTATACATTATTCGATTGAACTGATTTTTTACAGGATATCATAAAATAATATTTTAAACAAAACTCCGAAATCAGATTTTCTATACGGGCCCCATTCTGATATGTACAAAATTAGGGTGGGGGATGGGGTGGGGGATACTATCCACTCCTTAGCATTATTGTAATATATAAGTCATAAATTATTTTTTGTAAATCAATTTAAACATTTTAGCCCTCAAAATAACAAACCCAAAACTCAATTTCTGCGCATTGTGCCGCGACCGGCGGCTCCACCGGTGTGGGCACCGGTGCAACCGGTGTCCAGCCCGATCGTGTGCCCGGTGGACAAAAGTCTTGAAAAACCATTTTCCTTCTTGCTTAGGCTTGTTTTACCGGGAGACCATTTATGTTTTTCCGGAAATTGGGACATTGGCAATTCTCTTTTACCGGTAATTCAGGCTTGAACTTCCGAGAATTCATGCTTTAAAAAACTTTGTTTTTGAAAACCATTTTACTTTTTAATCATGCATTTTAATTCAAACTTTACACAATTACTTTTCTTCATAAATTTATTTAATCTTCATGTTTTTTCAAATCCATGTTATATTTGTAATTTCAATTTCACTCTCAACTTAATTCCAACGCATATGTTTTTCAAATTCATTTACATACTTCATAATGCATGTATCTTTCATTATCATGTTTTCAATCTTAATTCAATATTTCATAATTTAGCATGCATCTTTTCTAGCATGCATCATATTTAATCAATTCATCTAATGGCATTGCAATCCAATTTTATTCTAATCATATCATCAATATAAGTCATTCAACTAATGACATATCTGGCACCTAATGTGAATATGAGCATATATGAGTCAATTAAGCACATAATGTTAATCAGAAAAAAAGAGATAATTTTCTAACCAAGCACACGAAGACAAAGACATTTATAGAGACATCATCAAAACATGTGTCCCACACACTCTCTATCAGAAACCAATGGTAAGATCCACACCGGATGAGAATGCCGACTCATGATCAACTATACAATCCTCAACTTTCACTATGACTACGATTCCTCCTATACATTCATAAGCAGATATACACATAGAAGCATATAAGAATGCCAAGACCATACTCACATCCACCAAATCCTCGACCACAACTCTAGAAGAACACCAATCCTCACATACAACCAACCCCGCACACCCACCTAGTGCAGTACTGGAATGACTTCTGGAAATTTGTTTTGAGATACGCTGACCCGTGAATGTAACATCTTGTCAGACTTGTAAACTTAAACTCATATGTGATTGTGTGTATGTGTTATTCTGGTTCGGGTTTGGCGAGTCTCGGGCATTGTAGTTGTCCTCTTGGTTTTGGCTTATTATTACCAAACCATGTCACATTGAGGTGTTGTGTTTATCCCCTCTACTTGGTTTCATTGGCTATGGGAAGTTGTTTGCCACATTTACATAGGATGCACCTCTCTCTCCTTTGTATTTACCTTTTTGGATGTTCCGGTCTGAGTAGCTGGCCTGTGTTCCCTGTTAATCGTCACTCTTCCCATCTTTGTTGATCGGCACGAGAAAGGACAACTCTTGTCATTCCTTGATTGTGATGTTCGGTGCATCGTATTTGTGACACACTCCTGTATAGGTGGTAGTGTCTTGGTTGCAGTACGTTTAATGCCATGGGGTAGTGTTTGTTGGCAATGGGAGAGATCTATTGCATTTGGAAGTTTTTCTACTCTTTCCCCATAAGAAACCCATGATGGCATTCATGTTTGGCGTTGTGTCTTCACTGTCAGTTCGTTGGAAACGGTGAACTTGTAGTATTCAATTGAGCCATAGTAGTTCCTTCATCCCATCTTGATGCACGGTACCTGCTCCTCTTGGTGTATGTTCCCTTCCTGGAACGTTGGGTGTGTGGTTGAAAAAAATAGCTCTCCTTGGCAGGCAAAGTCATGAAGGGCTTGTTATTTAGTTCTTCCATTATCTCTTGATCATAGAATAGTGAGATTGTGCGAAGTTCTTCCGTTCCAAATTCTCACTTCTATATTGTACTTAATCACTCTTGTGCATCGAATTCTAAGGGATGCCTCTTGCATGTGGTTTGACCCTTGCAGAGTTGAGACTAATTGTCCTTCCCTTCTCGTCTCATGTTGGTAGATTGACCTAGAGGGTCCTTAGAACCCAGAATATCTTAAGGGGGAATGATACGAGTATGTGTGTGTCCTTATAGTGGCTCCTCATTGAGAGAGTATAGTAATACAGTTAAGGCATGGTTTGTGGTGGTGGTGTCTTGGTGGATAAGTGAGGAAAAA
>NMUG010002037.1:0-16636 GCA_002855965.1 Monotropa hypopitys | reverse complement strand
CCCAATAGTTGGCTGCCTACAGTGATGGAATACAAGGGTTATTATATTGCCCTTAGCTAGTGGAGTTGATTGAGTCCTCCTTAGCATTTATGATGATGATAACGGCGATGATAAACCAAAAACTCACAAAATACAAGATGATGCATACTCACGATTGTTACTTACAAGGGGAGAGTCACAACCCCTTATACTATTGTTAGATATTTTTTACGATGGACTTGTTTCAAGAGGAGAGTCACAACCCCTTTACATTGTTATTGGTGTTGATATATATCTTACTGTGGACTTGTTTAGAGGAGAGTCACAACCCCTCACGTTGTTGTTAAACTATTGTTAATTACATTGATTTTGATGGATTACTATATTAACTGTTAATCTGATGCTCTTGGATATACTTGCTTCTTTTGTGGTGGCTTTTATATACAGATAAGAAGACATAGGGGGTTCATTGCCAGCTGCTCAGGATTACTACTCTTCAGAAGTTACTTTGTCTCTTCAGTTTAGTATTGTTCCTTACTTATAGTTGTAGAGTGAGGTTGAGACTTTATTTATTATTCAGACTGTCAGTTTCTATTTTACTTTGGGACCGTGTTTGGTCATGTTTTAGAATTGTCACACTGGAGATGTCATAGATGGTGGTTTTTATTTTAAAATATTTATTTAATTCCGCAGCTTAATTATATTAGAAATTATCAGAAAATAAAGGAAAAAATTATTGGTGAAAATGTAAAGAGGTAAGTAATGATTTGTAGCCGGAAATTATTAAAAATATTATCTTTTCGGGACGGGTCATTATAACAACCGAGCATAATATGTC
The DNA here is from genome assembly GCA_002855965.1 of Monotropa hypopitys. Lineage (NCBI taxonomy): Eukaryota > Viridiplantae > Streptophyta > Magnoliopsida > Ericales > Ericaceae > Monotropa > Monotropa hypopitys. The sequence goes on along the minus strand of NMUG010002037.1, from coordinate 15,819 downwards.
ACCGACTGAACGTCAATCCTTGCCACAAGACAGTAATACAGAAAAGGCGACGCTCAGCCGCGCAACACTCAGAGACAGTTTAATAGAAACCTAGAGGGGGTGAATAGGTCTTTTGATTTTTTACGGCCTTTTAAAAAAAATTTAATTATCAAACAAAACAAACGTGTTAGTGAGTTAGATAAATGTAAACAAAAGTAAGCAAGGTGAGTAAAGTAGAGATAAGAGAAAGAGAGAAGTAACATAGTAATTTTTATATTGGTTGGGCAATTGCTTAATCCACTCTTCAGCGTTGATCTCCCCCTGGACCACGCAGGTATCCAATATGTAATTACTTTACAGAGATAAACGCGAATATCTCTTCCTAGCCTAACTCTTACAGACTAAGGTAATCTCACCAATAGAGTACATGCAAACTCTATCTTCTCGACCTCCCTTGGCCCGAGACACACTCACCCAGGCTAAACGTAAAGCCTGGCTATGCTAAATGCAAAGCATAGATTTGTAGGGTAAACGCAAACCCTGACTATGCTAAATGTAAAACAGAGATTCCCAGGACAAATGCAAGTTTTGACTATACCAATGTGAGGTATAGGTTTATGGGGGGTACACTGTAAAGGTCAACAAAGAAAATCCTGGTGCCAAGACACTCTATGAACTCTATCTGAGGGCATTTGCCCTTTCCCAGCTGAAAGACTACACAGTGGATGCTCAAGTCTCACTGGGGTAGGTTATGTGTGTCACGATCCAATCACACATGAGCCATGACCGGTCAATGAGCAAGCTCGCTAAAGGTCCTATTAAATAAGTTTAGGGATTCATCGAACAATTTTAGATTAAAAAATAGCGGAAAGCATGAAAATAAAACTAGAGAGTGCATTACTAGCAATTACCCATATTTCATTCAATTAATAAACCGAGGTTACATTAAAGGCCCCATGGGCTAATACACGGCATAACAAAAACTTGTATAAAACTCCCAAGCTCCTAATGCTGCTCCTCAAATCCTGAAAAAGGTTTTAGAAAATGCATAAGCTATAAAGCTAGAGTGAATACAATACATGCCGAAATTACTAGTTTCATGGACAAACAAATCAGTCCTGCAAGTAAAACATTTTAGATAATCATAGTATCAATGGCTCATTAGCCTCAAATGTATTGTCATTGACCCTTCAGATCATATCAGATTTCGGCATCTTTCACGCATGAACCTGCAACAAGTGCATATCGATTCCTTAGGCATTCTGCCCGAGATATTAGATTGTCAACTAGTCTATCAATCCAACCAATTACAGCCTCCACGGTACCAGAAACAAGGGGGAGCTGCCCCGCAATATGCATAGTGGCATGATATCATCCCAATGACCATCTGGTTTGGTCCCACTCTTATAGCTTGTCCCTGTCTACATGGTATCTGACCCTGCCCCAGCACCGGGCTCGTATCCATTTATGACCGTATTCCGTGGCCTTGTCATGTCCGTGCCGATAATCACATAAAACATTTTCCACATTTGCTAATCCATATATAAAAAGAGGTTTCACAAGCTTGTCTCTTTTGTTTTGCAAGAGTGATAACATAATAAGTTTTCGGGCTCAATAACCGCAATAATATTAGTAAAAAGAGTGAGCAAGTAAAGAAAATGCGAGTAAGTAAGGAATGTAAAGATTCATCTTTTTCCTTAGATTGATTTCTTCTTGATTCTCACCTCAAATCTGCCATAAAACACAACTAACCATTTCTAAGCTTCCCGTCGAACTGCTAAGGTTACTGTCGAGCTGAGCTGCCAGACCAACGTGGCCGGACTGGCCGACTGGCTGAGCTCTTCTTTAAGGCTACTGGTCAGCATGAATAGCCGAAGGACTATTGGTTTATACTTAATAGGAGCTCTACCGAGCACTGGCTTAATAGTGTCGAGTTGCTTTGGTCTGAGAAATCAGTCTGCCGAGCTGACTGTTTTGCCGAATAGCCAAACAAGGATTCTGTTGGACTATGGCAGTGCGGGAAATAGTGCTTTGGTGAAGTTATTCTAAGGCCTCAGGGCTAAATGCCCGAGCTACTGGGTTCACAACCGAGATAGAAAAGATAAGATTCCAAAATGACAGACTACCCCTCTACCGAGCACAAGTGCTCTGGCAAAGGGGGGGGGGATCGGTAATGCTTTGGAAAAGGTCAGAGGTGTTCTAGAATGGTCCGGGCATGTTTGCCGAGCTAAAAAGAGTTCAACTGGGGGGGGTCAAAAGGGTTCTCCGAACTGCTTGGTCAAGTGTCAAACACTGGAATGTTGCCGAACTGAAACACAGGGGCTTGGGGTGCTTAGGTGGAGCCAAAGAAAGGGGTACCGAGCTGGAAATCAGTACGGCCAAGTCCTCCGGTGGACTTGCCGAACAGAGCAAAGGGCACTTGATAAAGGAGTTATAACAAAGGGCTAAGTTGTTACCTGAGTTGAGTTTTTAGTCTCCAAGTGATTGGCCAAACTGGGGTTTGTCCGGAAGATGATGGCCTGGGTAGTGGAAGTCTTCTGAGCTAGAATGATTGATCCAAAGGGTTAAGTAAGATGTTTGAGAAACTGAGACTGGTCGGGCAAGTGAACTGGAGGCTGGGGAAGGTCTACCGAACAACAAGGTGTCCATAGGTTGAGCTCTCTTTCTAGAACTTGAATGCACGGAGGAGGGTTGGTGGAACTTGAATGCTGGGCAATGGCTGTTTATATAGGAGTCTGAGGGGTTAGGTGCATTAATGACTGGATTTGACCCCACTTTAATCCCGCCAAACCGCTTAGTGACATGTCCCATCTGGGTCAGGTCTGAGGTCAACTGTGCTCTAATATACCTGTCTGAACCTATGATTGTGTTGTTCCATCAGTCTGGCGGCTAGTCAGTCCGGATGGGACCTAACACTGCAGCTCGGCAGAGCTGCTGCCGCGCAACCACCGAGGTCCGGGGCTGGGCTTGTCGGTTGGGCTTGAACTGAGCTAGTTCGGCCTGCTAACCTCCGGTTGGGCCTATTTAGGCTTCTTAACTCGATTTTCTCATTACTAAGCCTCTAAATGATTAACCTTAGTCTATTATGAACCCTTTTTCTACAAGACTAAGTCCAATTGACTTTTATTAAATACCAAAACATCTTCAAAACATTTTAATTATTATTTTTATTTTATAAAATCTTATTTTCTAGAACGGGATCTCACATCCTCCTCTCCTTTAAAAACATTTGGCCCCCAAACTTAAGATAACTTACTGATAAGAATTTATGGAAATAAATTTACCTCACTCGAATAATTCTGGGTACTTCCGGCGTATGTCGTTTTCTTTATCCCATGTGGCCTAACTTCGTGATTGATATTCCCACCAAACTTTGACTAAAAGAATTATATTGCTTCGGAGCTTCTTCTCTCGTCGATCTAGAATCTTTACCGGCTTTTCCTCGTAAGATAGATTTTTCTTGATCTCAATCTTTGGTTGCTTCAGAACGTGCGATGGGTCTGCTATATACTTGCGAAGCATGGAGACGTGGAAAACGTCGTGCACATTGGCTAATTCCGGCGATATGGATAATCGATAGGCGAGTGGGCCAATTCTCTCAAGAATCTCGAATGAGCCAATGAATCGAGGATTTAACTTTCCGCTTTTCCCAAATCTGATGACTCTTTTCATCGGCGATACCTTTAGGAATACCTTGTCACCTTCTTGAAATTCCAATTCCCTACGATGAGTATCAGCATAACTTTTCTGGCGATCCTAGGCAGTTTTCAATCGATCTTGAATCATCTTAACCTTCTCTGTAGATTCCTGCACAACTTCTGGTCCCGTTAGCTCTGCACTTCCAACTTCCATCCAACATGATGGAGTCTTACATCTTCTCCCGTATAATGCTATGAATGGTGCCATACACATGCTTGCTTGGTAACTGTTGTTGTAGGCAAACTTTGCTAGTGGTAGATGCTCTTTCCAGTTTCCTTAGAAATCTAATGTACAAGCTCGTAATAGATCCTCTAACATTTGGATTGTTCTTTCCGATTGATCGTCTGTCTGGGGATGAAAAGCTATGTTGAAGTTGAGTGTTGTTCCCATTACTTCTGTCGTGACTTCCAAAATCTGGATACAAACCACGGATCTCTAATTGAGATGATGGATACAGGTATGCCATGGAGTCAAATAATTTCACGTAGATAGGTTGTTGCCATCCGGTCCATAGAATAGGTGTTCTGGATCGCAATGAAATGAGCAAATTTAGTCAAATGATCTACTATGACCCATATCGCATTGTTGTCCTTTTTGAACAAGGCAATCCTATGACATAGTCCATAGTGATGTTTTCCCATTTCCACTTCAGAATAGGTAGGGGTTGCAATAATCCGACAAGTTTCTGACGAATAGCTTTGATATGCTGACACTGCAAACATCGGCTGACGTAGTTGGTTATATCACCCTTCATTCCCATCCACCAATAAAATTTCTTCAAATCCTGATACATTTTTGCTTGGCCGGGGTGAATTGCGAACTTCGAGTGGTGGCCATCGTCCATGATCTTCTTCTTGATTCCTTCGTCGCTAGGGATATATATTCGATTCCGAAACCTGAGAATTCCATCCACAAGAGTGAAATCGCTTTCTAGATTGTTTTTTATACTTTTACCGATCGTCATGAGCTTTGGGTCACTTTCTTGCTTCAACTTGATTTGTTCCAAGATGGTGGGTTATGCAATGATGGCGTTGAGATGTCCATGCTGTAGATGATCAAGTTCCTCCTTTCCTGTTTAAGGCATCTCCAACGGTGTTGGATTTTCTGGGATGATACTGAATGTTGAGATCATAGTCCTTCATTAGCTCCAGCCACCTCCGCTGTCTGAGATTCAATTCATTTTGGGTAAAGAGGTACTTCAAACTCTGATGGTCGGTAAATAGGTTGCAGGTGACTCCATAAAGATAGTGACTCCAAATCTTCAAAGCAAAAACCACTGTGGCAAGTTCCAAATCGTGGGTTGGGTAGTTCTTCTCATGGGGCTCAGCTGTCGGGAGACGTAAGCGATAACTTGGCCTTGCTGTATTAGAACACATCTGAGTCCTCTAAGTGAAGCATCATTGTAGACTTCAAAGTCTTCTCCTTCTTGAGGCTGTATAAGAATAGTTGCTGTCGTGAGTCGTTTCTTCAGCTCTTGGATGCAATCTTCTCTCCTTTTCGTCCAATCAAAAGGCTCTCATTTCTTTTTTAGCTCCGTCATTGGTGTTGCAATCTTTGAAAAATCCTTGATAAATCTTCGATAGTAGCCGGTGAGTCCAAGAAAACTGCAAACTTCCGTTACTGAGGTTGGTCTAGGTCAGTCTTGGATTGCTCCTATCTTTCGATGGTACATTGAAATTCCACTTTCATCTATGATATGCCCAAGGAATTGAATCTTCGTGAGCCAAAGCTTTCAAAGTCTGCAAAACGATCGATAGGTGCTCTGCGTGTTGTTCTTTGTTCTTGGAGTACATAAGGATGTCTTCAATGAACACGATTACAAAGTCGTCGAGGTAGTAGGTGAAGATCCGGTTTATCAGGTCCAAAAAAATTGCAGGTGCATTGGTAATGCCAAATGGCATGACTAAAAACTCGAAATGCCCATACCTGGTACGGAATTCCATCTTCTCTACATCTTCTGCCTTGACTTTAAGCTGGTGATATCCTGAACGAAGATCAATCTTTGAGAATACTTTGGCTCCTTGTAGCTGATCGAATAGGTCGTTGATTTGTGGCAACGGATAGTTGTTCTTAATAGTCGATACAAAGTTACATTGTTCCGTACTTCTTCTTGACAAGCAGTACGGGTGCTCCCCATGGCAATGATCTTGGTCAGATGAAATCTTTATCGACCAACTCTTGGAGTTGCACCTTCAAATCTTTCAATTTTGCTAGTGCCATTTGATACAGTGCTTTGGAAATTGTCTGACTTCCTGGAATAGTCTCGATATTGAATTCCACTTCTCGATCAATGGGTATTCCTGGGAAGTCTTTGGAGAAAACTTCGGGAAATTCACAAATTATCGGAATATCGGATATTGAGAGAGTGCTTGGTGTTGTAGACAAAATGCTGCAAAGATAACCTCGGCATCCCTTCTGCAAGAGTTGATGAGCGTGTGCTATAGACATGAAACATGGGGGTGAAGTGTGTCTTTCTCCCTCGAGTTTGGCTTCTTCGTTTTCGAGTCCTAGAAAAGTTATACATTTCTCTGCGCAATCTATCTTGGCTTTGAATCAGGATAGCTAATCCATTCCAATGATAGCATCAAAGTGAGACATGGCTAGAGGGATTAAGTCGATTTTGGTACGATCTCCATTCATAGAAATATCACAACTTCTAAAAACCGACGAACACATGACTCCCTTGCTCATGGGTTGGGATACGAGCAAGTCGTATTCCAAGGTTTCAAGATTGCTACTGATTTTCTGAGAGTGTGATTTCGAAATGAAAGAGTAAGTAGAACCTGAATCGAATAAGGCATAAGTAGGAATTCTATAGACAAGAATTCTACCTGCCACGACGGCTTCATCATTTCTGAGGTGTCTGGGGACTAGAGCGAAGGCTCTTCCCTGCCTCAAGTTACGGTTGTCCTACTGGTTGATCCTTGGTGCTTCCACAAATACTCCATTTGCTCCCATCACCAGCCTTGGACAATCTTTCCTAAAACGACCCTCCTAACCATAGCCGAAACACACTAAGGGTACTCTATTTCCCCACCTTGGTTTCTTGTCCTTTTATGATCATCTCTTCTTTCTCCAAAATTCGTCTTCTTTTGCAGACCAGTTCTTCCATGCTTTTGGTTCTGCCTTTTTCTTTCTTGGTAATGCATTGTATCCTCCACGTCTTGTTCTACTAATAGGGCTAGATCTAGGACATTTGTATAAGTAGACAGCTGAAGGAGTCGAACCACCTTCCGAATCTCTGGCTTTAATCCATCCTCAAAGCATCGTGCCTTTATCTCCTCTGATACCACTAGGTAAGGGGCATATGCAGCAAGGTTTGTAAACTCGGTTTCATAGACAACCGCCATTATGACTCCCCTTTGTTTGAGGTTCTCACACTCCATCCTCTTGACTGTCTACATTGCTCTTGGCATAAACTTCTCTTGGAAAATCTCGAGAAATCTCTCCCAACTCATCTCCGGCTCCATGGCGCTCTTCAAATTCCACCATCGGTTTGCCTCTCCTTCAAGAAGGTAAGATCCTATCTCGACCTTTTGCTGATGTGAACATCTTAGTAATCAAAATTCTTCTCTAGAGCCGCAATCCACTCACTTGCCTTGACAGGGTCCATTCCTCTTTGAAAAGTAGGAGGTTTCAGCTTCAAGAACTCCTTCACGACTGCAAGGTTGGCTGCTTGCTCGACCTGGTCAACTAATGCTTCTCCTTCGAGGTCTGGCGGTTCGTTCGCAGGTCCTGGCTGATTGAAATACTGGTGGATCATCTCCTGCTGAGTCTGGATGGTTCCATCCAACATTCTAACCATGTCGCGGAGTTCCGCCACTTCGTCATTTCTATGACCGATTCCTTGACCGTTTGTTCAAGTGTTAACCATTCTGTTAGGAAAGTAAGGATTTAGAACAAGATACTAATCATTTGACTAGAAAATCAAATACTACGCAATCATACGAGGGCATGTCCGGCCATACGACAAAATATCCGGATAATCATTGTTGGGTGGTAAGCCTTTCGTGCGGTGGATCCAAACTGTAGATGGTAAAGATAGACTGAGCTGTGTTGCAAAAGAGAAAATGTTAGGCTACCGATAGATGTCACCAGTGTACCCTCCGATGGCTAAGTCAGCAAGGGTTTAGAGAGAGAAAGCAAATTGACAGAGTTTTGGCTATAAGAGAAAGTGTACCTCAAGCATTGAATGCTCTCCTCTATATATAGAACCATCGGCAAGTGTGTAGCATGCGTTTTGGCATGAGTAGGCCTCCTTTATATGCCATTGGACAGTGCACCTGTCCCCTTTGCATGCCTGAGTGGCTGGCCGACCAGTCGGCCCCCGATAGTATCAAGCGGCGGCGCCTGAGTGCATTGGGCGGCAGAAAAGCTAAAAAAGTGGTCTGACGTACTGTGGGAATCAGGGAAAAGCTGATCTCTGTGTCAGGTGTGTGTATGCCATGCATGCAGAATCCGGGATGCTATCTCCCAAGGGAATCTTCCCTGCAATCGAGGCTATTGTCATGTTTGTCCGAAGGAGCACCCTTCGGCGCTAATGTGTCGTCGGTAGGGAGTTGTCCCTGGATTGTGATCCTTCAGTGCCGAAGAGAGCGCTAAGGAGCCCCTCCGTCGGCCCTACCTCTACTCGACCTTCTTATCTCTGGCCCGTGTTCTGGTTCTGTTGGAGGAGGTCGTGGCTCCGGCCTCTCTTTGGTTTGGCCCCCAACAATAGCCCCTCAACCCCTTTGGCCAGGGCATTTTGGCCGAAGCGGGGTTGACTTGGTGCTAAAGAGATATGCTGGTGCCGAAGAGGAAGAGCGTCGGACCATTAGAATATCTTGGAGCTTGGACCTTTGATAGCTTTATCCAACCATCATTTTGATCCTGATGACATGTTGCTCTCTGCATTGACGACACGTCTGCCAAAGTGTCACATCAACATCTATCATCTCTACTGGCTAACATGCACCCAGAATGACGGATGGGCTTTCCACATGGCACTATGTCATTGGTTGGCTCTACGGCGAATGGGACAACGTACGTGCGTGGAAGCCACTTGGCGGCATTAGCACAACTCCCGATGCAGCAATAATGGTGATTTATGCATTTCACCGGCTGGATCGGTCAACCGATCAACCAGTTTTCCCGCCCAGATCACTTCTATAAATACCCTCTTAGGGTTCCTGGTCTATCTTGTTTGCTCCAGTCTTCAACCTTTGGCAATTTCCGGCAGCCCTTCAACAGATTCTGGCGAGTTTTTTTAAGACCCCTTTCTTGCGATTCTTGTGATTCAGGTACTGATTTCTAGTTTCCTTCACAAACATTTAGCTTTTTCTTCAATCTTACATTGATTTAGCGATGTTTTGGCCAAGGGATTCAACTCCCAAGGCATCTATGGGTGCCAGAAGTTTCTGGCCTCCATGGATTTCGATGAATTTCTTCTAGCTGTAATTAGCCATGCCAACTTATTCTTGGCTGATGGTTGATTTCCAAGCCAAGTTCCTTCCTTTGCATAACCGCATAGGTAGGTGACGGACCCACTAATGGTGCCTTACTGTTTGTGTTCTTTCAGATCCATACCTGGCACCGAAGAAACGGTCTGACAAGTTTTGTCAACTGCTGACAACTCCAACTGACATCCGGGAGTTCAGAGAAGAACATGAGATACCGGACGACGTGCACATCATACTTGTTCTTATCGGTGACATGGAGCTAGGGCTGGCGTACATTCACGTGTCGATCTGTGCCGTGGTGGAGGGGGTGTTCGGTTCCCCTTCCACCCCATACTGACTCACTTTTTGGCGAGTTTCGCCTCACACCATCCCAAGTGACAGTCAACACCTTTAGGATCTTGATGGGGGTAGTTAGGTTGAACGAGACCCTTGGTGAGGGGGACCGACTCACTTTTGAGGATATCTTCGACAGCTACATGATCGGCTTCAACAAGAAGTCGAAGAAATATTACCTTGCTCGGAGGCCACATCAGACTGGCCTTATCGTTGACTTTCCGAACTCGTACAAGTATGCCGAGGACGTCATGATAGTGTCCGACAATTTCTTCACCCCAGTGGGCCGGTTTTCTATCCCATTTCAGCAAGGCGTCCCCGGTTGGCTTTGTTTCTTTGCTTGAATTCAATCCAATTGTTGAATTTTTCTAACTTGTGCCCTCTTTTGTAGACGGTGGGACTATTGGTAACTTGAAATTTTGTGCGAACGCGGATAGAGTCAAGAAAGTATCCAAGCTTCCAAACGCTCGACGCTCGACACCAACTCTGCTCGGGTATACTTCCATGTATACCCATACCCTTGGTTCGCATCCAACTCGAGACGAGGCCTCTACCACCCATCCAGCCGAGCCCTCCAACGAGCATCCGGAAGAGGACATGGGTCGACGAAAAGCTGGTGATTTTGCTACCGAGGCTCTTGGTACTGCACTCGCCGCATTGGACGTCAAGCCCCTTGTGATTATAATTAAGGAGGTGCCGGCTGCTCGTCCCAGGCCTCCCCCACTGCCGACGAGCTTAAGGAGGCTCGTGTTTAAAAGAAGGTGAGGAGGATCGAAGAGCTGATCCCCACCGAACACTCTGTTGTTGCTACCACTGGAGAGAAAGTAGCCATACTGGATCCTGCGATTGCCGAGACGACAGGGTCCTCCCAGAGGGTGGTACCGAAGTGGGTACCCAAGCTCAATTTGAGGGCTATGAGCCCATTGAAAATGACACAGTGGCAGAGAGCCCCACTGTAGCAATGGCGTTGCCGAGGGAAATGGTGGAGCTCCCCAAAGGCGCCCAGACATGCTTCCGATAGATGGTGTACCATGCCGTCCAGGTAAGGTTTTTTATTTATTGCTTGCATATTCTGTCTTTGTATTCGGCATTGATGTGACAAACATTTTGTTTCTTGCAGATGATGGCTGTCGGGGCCGGCATAGATCAACATATCTGTGATCTCATTGCTTCTTCCCGCCTGGCGAAGAAAGAGGCCGAGGCTAGCTCGAAGAAACTCAAAGAGGCTAAGAGCTCCTCGACTGAACTGACCGACAAATCTAGGGCCTTTGAAGTCAGTGTTGAAATCAAGGATGCCAAGCTGGCAGTCAAAGAAGCTCGCATTGCCTCCTGAGATGCCGAGATCTCCAAACTGAAGGCTGAAGCCGCATTGGCGAAGGTTGTGGCCGAGGTAGCACAAGACGAGCTGGAGGAGGCCAATAAGAAGCTGGCTGTCGAAGAAGAGGAGTCTTATAACAAAGGCTTTGATGATGCCGAAGTTGAGTATCGCGACTAGGTGATCCGTTTGAAGTATCTACTCTTCAAGAAGGACTGGGTATGCAGTATGGTATCAACTAGGGTGAAGGATGATGCCGAGTCAATCGGTGTCATCCCTCCTCTGGCTTCCGCCATAGGTGGAGCATGGTTGGTGTCGGTAGCAGCTCCGACAGCTACTGGGGCTGAGACTTTTATGGATGATCTGGTCGTTCTTGAGACTTGAAGGCTATCTTTGCTGTTTTTTATTGTCTTCTCTTTCTTGGGGCCAAGCCGACATGTGGCCGATCCTTCTGCTATTATATATATTTTATTAATCCCAGCCGAGTATTTCTGATTTGCTCTGTCTGAATGGTTGCTTCTTTCATACTTGATGTCTATCCTTCTTCCCCCAGCCGATAAAAAGGTCTTGCTAAGTCAAAATCTTTGTCCTTGGCTTGGCAACATACGCTAACTGTTATGCCTGCAAGTTACTCTAGCCCTGTGCCGAAATGACACTTGTACATTTTTTGGATAAATGAAAACATAATGGTGGCTTCAGCAATTATGCCGAGGCAACACTTGTACCTTTTATAGGGAAACGAAAACTGGAAGGTTGCTTTGGCCATCCCACCGAAGAACTGAACGCACATTTTATAGATGAACAACAACTATAAGCTGCTTCGGCAATGCCACAGAAGAGTTGCATGCACGTTTTATAGATGAACGACAACTATAAGTTGCTTCGACAATGCCTCCGAAGAACTGCATGCACGTTTTATAGATGAACAGCAACTGTAAGCTGCTTCGACAATGTCACCGAATAGCTGCATGCATATTTTATAGATGAACGACAACTATAAGCTGATTCGGCAATGCCACCGAAGAGCTGCATGTACATTTTATAGATGAACGACAACTGTAAGCTTCTTCGGCAATGCCACCGAAGAGCTACATGCACATTTTATAGATGAACGGCAATTGTAATTCCTTTGCCAATACCACCGATCAAAAAGATAGAAAAATTTTGACATGGGAGAAACTTTCAGGAGAACCACTTTATTGATTTGTAAGGGCCCTAGGCCAGATTACATATTGATTAGTGATAATATCGCCTTAGGTTGGTAGCATTCCAGGGCCTCAGTATTGGTATGCTGTCCAATTCTTCAAGTCGGTAAGTCCCAATCCCTGCCTGGCCGACCACTCTATACAGCCCTTCCCAGTTGGGACCGAGCTTGTCGTCCGAACTCTTCTTCTTGTTGCCCACAACCTTTCTTAGGACAAGGTCATCTATTTTGAAGGTCCTAGACTAGACCGTCCGTGCAAAATTCCTTGTCACTCCCTATTGGTAGGATTCCAGTCTGATCCTGACTGAATCTCGTATCTCTTTGGAAAATTCTAGGTCCTTTTCAATTGCTGCGCTGTTGGCAGCTTCGTCAAATGCTTCGGTTCTGATGGTCGGCAGTTCGGCTTCCAGTGGGATGACTGCTTTCATGCCAAAGGCTAGTGAGAATGGGGTTTGCCCTGTGGAGCACCGAGGAGTCGTTCGGCAGGCCCACATGACACTGGGAAGCTCTTCGGCCCATCTTCCTTTTGCTACTTGGAGTCTTCTCTTGATGCCGCTTCTAATCATTTTGTTCGACGCTTCAGCCTGGCTATTGCCTTGGGGGTAGTGGGGTGTTGAATTGTAGAATTTGATTCTATGTTCGGCACAGAAACTGGTGAAGAGATCCTCCACAAACTGAGTGTCATTGTCTGAGATGAAGGCGTATGGAATGTAGAAGCGAGAGACAATATTCTTCCAAGCAAATCTCTTTACGTCCTTGTTTTCTATGGTGACTAGAGGTTCGGCATCTACCCACTTAGAGAAATAATCTGTAGTAGTGATCAAGAATTTGAATCCACCTGGTACTGTAGGGAGTTTGCCGACGATGTCCAAGCCCCACTAAGAAAAAGACCATGGACTGGTCAAGGGGGTTAGTTCTTCGGTAGGCTGTCTAATAATTGGGGAGAACCTCTGGCAGGCATCACATTTCTTCACTAACTCCTCCCCGTCGTCCATCAACTTCGTCCACCAATAACCTTGAGAGATAGCTCTGTGTGCAATTGATCTTCCCCCTATGTGGGCGCCACAATTGCCGGAGTGGAGCTCCTGCAGTACTTTTTCTACCATAGTTGGATGAATGCAAAGGAGGTATGACCCTGAGAATGATCGACTGTAGAGTTTAAATTTTGGGTATAACTAGAACTGAGCTGACTTGTGAACAATTCGGTGGGCCTCCCTTTTGTCTTCTGGTAGTGAGCCGTCCTTGAGGAAGGAAATAATGGGGTCCATTCAACTTGGACCCTGGTTGATAAACAAGACTGCTGTTTGCTTCGATGCTTCAATGCTTGGATGATCCAAGCTTTGGATGTTGATTGCCTCTGCTCTATGGCTTCTGTTGTTGAGGTTATTACTGCTAGAGCATCGGCATAGGAGTTTTGTTCCCTGTCGACCTATTGGATTTGAAATTTCTTGAACAACCCAGCTTCTCCTTCACCTTTTGCATATAGCTTCCCATTCGCTCGTCTCGGCACTCATAGTCACCGTTGATTTGGTTGACTATGAGCTGAGAGTCGCTGTAGACTTTGAGGCTCTGAATTTCCAGTTCTTCGACGGCCTTCAGCCCGACTAATAGGGTTTCATACTCAACTTCATTGTTAGAAGCACTAAAGTTGAGCCAGAGGGAATGTTCGTGAGTGATGTCCTCAGGATAAATAAGGACGACTCCGGCTCCATTCCCTTGGCAGTTGGAAGCACTGTCAACGAACATCCTCCAAGAATCCTGATCCGGTAGTTGCTGTGGTTGATTTTGATCGGCATGAATTTCTTTGGCTTGAGGCTCCTCTGGCCGAGGAGAGAATTCAACAATGAAGTCGGCCAGGATCTGACCTTTGACGACTGTCCTCAGCTGGAACTTGATGTTGAAGTTTGCGAGCTCAATGGCCCACTTGGTTATTTGAACGAATAGGTCAGCTCGTTTCAGTAATGACCGAAGAGAGAACTTGGCCAGGACCACAATTGTGTGTGCCTAGAAGTAGGGTGCAAGTTTTCTAGAAGTAATAACCAGAGCATATGCAAGTTTTTCAAGAGGGAGATACCTAGTTTCTGCACTGATGAGGGATTTTATTGAGAAGTAGAACAGGAGTTGCTCGAGCCCTTCTTGCCGAACCAAGGCTGAGCTGATGGCATGTGGAGTCACGGCCAAGTACAGGAATAGCTCTTCCCCTGCATTGGTTTGGAAAGAAGAGGGACCGAGGAGAGGTATTCTTTGAGGTGGCTGAGGGCTTCTCTGCATTGGTCGGTCCAGAGGAAGTGCCGTCGACTAATCTTCTTTAGTACTTCATAAAATGGATGGAATTTGTCCGAAGATTGACTGATGAATCAGTTGAGAGTTGCCGCCATTCCTGCGAGCTTCTGCACCTCTTTTAGAGTCCTGGGGTCTTCAATCTTCTAGATTGCCGATATTTGAGAAGGGTCGGCCTCAATGCCTCGGCATGTGACCAGATAGCCTAGGAACTTTCCTGAGCTTACTCTGAAGGCACATTTCGAAGCATTGAGCTGAATCTTGTGTTTCTTCAGAATGTCGAATATGATCTACAGGTCTGTCAGGTGATCCTATTCGGCCTTGCTTTTAACCACCATGTCATCGATGTAGGCCTCCATGATATCATCGAGCTGAGAGTTGAATATTTTTGTGATCATTCTCTGATAAGTTGCTCTGGCATTCTTGAGAACGAAGGGCATGACCCTGTAGCAGAAGAGACCTCTTGGAGTGATGAATATTGTCTTCTCCTGGTCTGGACCGAACATCGCAATCTGATGATACCTACGGGAGGCATCCATGAAGCTCATGCGGGGATGTCCGGACGTTGAATCGACCAGTTGATCTATCCTTGGAATAGGAAAGCTGTCTTTGGGGCAAGCTTCATTGAGGTTAGTGTAGTCTTCACAAACCCTTAACTTGTCAGTATTCTTTTTGACCACCACCGTGTTGGCCAACTAGGTGGGATAGTGGACCTCTCGGATCGCATGTGCTTCAGTCAGACGATCAACTTCTTCTATGACAACGTCGGTATGAGCAACCACCGATCTCCTGTCTGTTTGTACGATGGGACGGCACTCTGGCTGGACGTTAAGACAATGACCGATGAAATCTGGATCTATGCCCGGCATTTCGTATGGCATCCAGGTGAACACTTCCACGTTGCTTTTCAAGAAGTTAATCATATTCTCCTTTTCGTCGTCGGCCATGTGAGAACTAATAAGAAAGAAGCACTCTGGGTCATCGACGTTTAGAGGCACGGTGATAAAGTCCTCAATTGATTTTGTTGAGGCGCTTGTATCGATGTACTCCAGCACCGGCTGGTCCGGAACCTCCACCTAGTGAACCTTCTCGGGGATGACCTTTCCTTTGACAGCAGCGATATAGCATTGTTTCACAGACATTTGGTCTCCCATAAGCTCCTCCACTCCTCGAATGCCGATGAATTTGATGACCTGGTGGTATGTGGAGGCCACTCCCTTGATACTATGGACCCAGATTCGGCCCATAATAGCGTTGTAGGGCGATGGGACATCGACAACCACAAATTCCACCTCGGTAGTGACCGAGCCAATGGTCGATGAGGATTTTTTCCAGCGGCCAGACAGAAGCTGCGTTGAATCCCACTAGTGGTACGTCGGTCGGTAGCAAATCTTCAGCCTTATACCCCATCTTTTTGAATAGGGAATAATACATTACGTCTGTCGAGCTGCCAACGTCGATGAGGACCCTCCGGACTTGGCAGTCAGCAATTTGTAGGGTGACGACTAGGGCATCGTCGTAAGGGTAATGAACCTTGTCGGAGTCCCTATCTGAAAATATAATAGAATACA
>NMUG010002036.1:0-16637 GCA_002855965.1 Monotropa hypopitys | reverse complement strand
AACGAAATATGTATAATTTAAAATAAATTATTTTCAGAAACAAAATACATTAATACAAGAGTCTAAAATTGTATAAATTATTAAGAGTATAAATGTAAAAAGTTAAAAAATAACCTAAGGAGTGACTAGACCTATCCAAAATTTTCTTTTTATTTTTTTCTCAAAATATAATAAGAACAAAAATTATAATATTTATCTATATAATAAAAATAAAATCTATTCTAATATATAAAGGGAGAGCCCATCTTTAGTGTTGACAAGTTTTTGTCATTGTGTCAATTTTTTCTTTTCCAAAATTACCCTCGACAAAAACTAAATTTCAATTAAATGTCATTTCACAATAATAATAAGGGTAAAAATGTGCACGCAAATCACTCCACATTTATAGTCAAATCATTTGTTTTTTAAAAACTGCATTGACAGTTCCTTTTATTCGTTGCACACACATTGTGTGTGCCCGCATTCTAGTAATAATAACTAGCAGTTATGCCACCCACAACGTGGGTGTGCAAGTGCTGAGTGTGCAAGAGGAAGTGGGTGAGGGTAATTTTGGAAAAAGAAAAATTGACAGGATAACAAAAAATTGTAAACATCGAACCATTGTTCCCATTTATATATTAGTATAGATATAGGAACAAAATGGAAGAAAAAGACAAGACAAGCTTCACTTCGGATTCCTGGCTGTTTGAGTGCCATTGACTTGTTTTGTCTTCTCGACAAATCCCAATGCCCCTCTTACTTCTTCTTCTTCTTCCCCAATGTAATCGGGCAGTTTAGCCGGAAAATCAGGCAGTCAGTTGGGATGGTTTTTGTTCAGGCTTCCCAATTCAGCCTCCCCCACCCCACATATTCTCTCTCCACCCCACCTCACATATCCTCTCTCCTCTTCGACCCCCACTCTAGCTCTCTAGCCCTCTTCCACTCTGACTCTTCCTTCTCCCTATACCCCTCCTTCGCCCCCCATTCTCCCCTATCCTCCTCCTCTTCCCTCCCTCCTCCCCAAATCCTAATTCCCCCTCCCTCCTCCTCCGCCACCTTCCTCCGCCTCCAGAACCCTAACACTCGCGTCCTCTTCCTCGTCTCCTCCCCTCTTCACGGCGCCTCCTCTGTCCTCCTCCGCTTCTGGATCCTCCTCCGGACCTCCCTATTCTCCAAGGCGCGAGTGATTTGCAACCAGGCCGGTCTTAAATTCGACGAGAACAAGTCGGGAGTTATTTTTAATGTTAATCATGGGGTATCGATCAAGCTCGTGGGCTCCATTAATGTTTTCGCGATGTACTCGGCTTCGAGTGGGAAAATTTGGATTTTTTCTGCGAGAATGGTGGATGACGTGGTCGATGATGGGTTGACTTTGAAGCTGATGAAGTGTGCCGTGATCGATTGTTGTGTACCGGTTTTCGCGATTAGTGTTTCGTTTGGGTACTTGATATTGGGAGAAGAAAAGGGGGTTAGGGTTTATGCTTTGAGGCCCCTTGTGAAAGGAAGAGTTAATAGACAGAGAAGCGAGATTAGTGATTTGAATAGTGGGTTGAACAATGGTAAATTGGAACGTCAAAGATTGAATTTACCGAACAGAGTGCATCAGACAATTGAAATAACTGAAGGTGAAGAGACTGTGGAGATTCGTTCTAATGGCTACTTAGAAGGGAAGAGTGACAAGCATTGTGAGTTTGGCATGTCCCATGTTCTGTGTTCATTTGTTTTCTATATGTTTTATTATCTGCTGTGGAGTAGACAAGAATTATAATTCACTTGCTAGGTAAATTAGAGGGTTGTTATGAGGATTTTTAGTAGTGACTCTCGTAATGAGACAGCTTTAGTTTCAAGTGCTATGCTCTGCTATGCCAACTTTGTGTATTAGGTTTCCACCAAACAATGTTTCCGTCAATTTTACATTTTAAACTGATGTTGTTTAGTTAATTTTGAAAATATATAGTCTTGTTATGCACAAATGTTTCCGTTTGCATTTCGTGAATCATAAGACACATACACACACACATGCACATGCCCAATGTTTGGACTTGAGCACAGTATCTTCTCCTTTGGGAATTGCAGCTGATTCATCTTATCCGAATAGCTAGTTTTATTCAATCTGTAAGCATAAAAAATGGTATTCAATCTGTCAGTCAGTATCTCTATACCAATGGTATCCCTCAAATTGATTGAATTCAAGATTTATGTACACATCTGCTGACTAAAATCAGGTTACATCCTTCCACGTTTGGCAATGACATGGCATTGTGGCACATGGATTATATTTTATTTTTTTATAGGAATGAAACACCAAACCATGAACAGTAGATATGATTCTGGTGTTTCTTTTTTCAGATAAATAGTTGTAGAAGAATCATTTGGACCTAAATAAGAATTGAGTGTCCAGAGGGACGCCAGGTAGACATATAGTTCAAATTGATGGAGTTAAGGGTCTTAACTAATTTCCTAGCAAGTACTACGAATGCCAAATTAAAAGAAAATGTATGCCCTTAATTTTCTAACCAGCTATTGTTGTTCCCAATGAGCCTTATCTGTATTTAGTTGTAGCTATGGTTCATTTTGATGAAGTACATGGTAGTATCACCAAGGAGATATCTCTGATGTTGTTCTCAGTTTCAAAACTAATGCTTGGTGAGTTGTGTCCTTGCCATTGATCTTACTGGTGTTTTTGCTGCTATAAACTTCCAGCCAAATTAAAATATGTCCCGTTAACTGCCAAATTTTCCATTTCGCATTTTGGCACCTGTAGTTTGTGCTATTTTTTGAGATCTTTGTACCTCGCTTGTCACTTGTTTGTTAACCTCCCTTGATATTGCTTACTGTGATTTTGAACAGTAATCTATTCCCCCCAGTATTTGTACTTTTCAATTAACCATGGTGTATTCCTTTGGTTATATGTCAATGGATAGATGTATTTTTACCATGCATCATTTTTGCATAGTTTTGAGTTAACTGTGGTGTATTCCTTTGGTTACATCTCACCATCTTTGTTCAACCAGAAGTTTCTTCACTCTTGCAGCGCTTCCTAGTGATGAGATCTCTGAAACTGTTCATTTTTGGATTGCTACAGAAGCTGATAGTGCGTTATAACTTGCAGTAAAGTTGAAGTACATAAATCTGAGACAAGACAAAGGAGGGAGAGCTAAATTTGTGATGTTTAAGAACGAGGAGGTTGAAAGCTACAAACCTAGTAAGGTACCATTGCAGTCAGCAAAGGCAATTTCCATCCAGGTTTTGTTCCCGAATAAGTTTCTGATATTGGACTCAGCTGGACTGTTACATGTCTTGTGTCTCTCACTTCCTGTCATCGGGTCAGAAATTCATTGCCATGTGAAGCAGTTAACCAACACCATGAAGGTTGAACAGATGGCTGTTCTTCCTGATATTTCAGCAAGTATGCTCTCATTATATCTTCTTGTTGATTTTATCTATGCATATTGTTGTTATATTCCTACTGTCCATATTTTAGTTAGATTTCCTTGAAATCTTGTATAGTGGTGACTGGTGAAAGTGGCGGAGCCAAAGATTTCTCGAGTGGGGCCATTCAACTTTTCAATGCCGAGTGTAACTAGCGTAGACCCGTGCCTAAAGACACGGAGCAAAAATTGTGAATGTTTGGACACGGGTCTACGCTAGTCTATGCAAAATATTTGTATACAACAAAGTTTTTGTGTTAACTGAACTATGTCAGGCCTTCGGATTGGGTAAACGGAGCAGGCCCACGGCGGCCAGGCCCATGACGGGCAGACGGTCTAATCTGGGTGATGGACTCATGGACCGTATCTCAACGGCAGTAACACCACAGTTAGGTGGACTGTAGATCCACCGTGGCAGCAAGATAAGCAACCAACTCTGTTGGTACGGGAAATATGGGTCTCCAGACCACGACCCATATGAGCAGATCACACGGTAGCACAGATGGTGCCGAACCATCAGGGTCAGGACGCATAGGGCACATATTGGACAGTTGGAATCGTTGGTCCGGTAGCAATTGGTTGTCGAAACTCGTGGATTGTACCGGACCAGCAAGTCAGCGTGCACATCAACGATCATAGAAGACCCCAGATATCTCGGTAACGGACCGGAGATCGTGGGAGCGTTACGCTCTCGGGAATTGTGTCGGAGATCACGGAGCGGGATACCAAATCGGGAGCGAGAGCTTGGTTATAAATAATAAGGATTTGCCTAACGTAAGAGTCCTACTTGCTACTGTGCCACTTTTGTTCCTTTCGCTGCTCCATTCTCTGAATGACTTAGGCATCAGAGTGACATTCCGGCGGACGACGCCGGGTAGCACTAACAGTGTTCTTTGATTGCAGGACTTCACTCATCAGTAGCACAAGGATTAGGATCTACTCTTGGAGCTCCATAGAGGCTGTGGTCCCCGGAACCCACACTTGGCGATTCTGATAGGAAAGACGATACACTTCATTGATTTCGATCATGTCTGTAACCTCTTCGTCGTAATGACTCCACCAGAGCTTCCAAAGGAAACAACTCGCAGTAAGAAACTCCGGATGCTGCCATCATCCTCGAGACTGTTAATGGGGCAGTCCCGCCACCTGATGTGGCCAGAGGAAGCAGAGCAATGGGAACAGACGGACCAGAGAGACCCTTGAAAGATCAGGGTTCGAGAGCATATATCCGAACACTGGAGAGCCGGATCGACAAAAAGGATGCCATCATCCTTGCCATTCAGGAAGATGTACTGGGGCTTAAAGTAGAGCTGCACGCCCCGGGAAGCCCGAGATGCGGGCCAGTCAAGGGGAAGGAGGTCCAGTCATAGGACACCTTCTCTTGACAGGAGGGAGCGCCATCGACGACATGCTCTGGTGCGGAAAGGTTGGGGGAACGGGTCCAACCCCGCGATCAGGAGAGGGAAAGGCACTGGAAGGGGAAGGAGCCGGCCTCCTCTAGCCGCATAGACATTCACCGTACCTCGGCCTTTCAACGCCTTGGTAACAACAGCGATCCGGTCAACTGTTCCGCTGCAAGTTGGGAGCCGGATTGGATCAGCAATGACACGGCCTCTCACGAAAGCTAATTCGAGAGCCAAAAAAGAAAGAGAAAGGCCTGGAACGATGATTCGACCGCTAAGAGTCACGCTTCGGCCCATTCCCGGTCGCGTCACAAGGACCGGACCATCCATCACAAGGACCTATGGGACAGATTGGATGCCATGAGGAAGGAGGATCGGACTACAGCCTCCTGGGTAAATCAGATCCACGCCCAATTTATTTCCTCCCCCTTTTCTCCGTCTATTGATGCATTCCGGCCTCCCCGGGGCTTCACTGCCTCGAAGTTCAAGAAATACGAGCAGACATCCGACGCCTGCGTGCACCTTGTGCACTTTTGGCAAATGATGTCACTTTATATTACGAAAGATGAGCTCCTATGCAAAGTCTTCTCGTCTAGCTTGGGGGACCTGGTACTGATCTGGTTCGATAAGCTGTCAGAGCAATCAATCAGATCCTTCCAGGAGCTCCCTCAGGCCTTCTTGGCCCGGTTCGTGACAAACACAAAGCAGAAGAAGGAGGTTGATGCTCTCCTGGCGCTCCAGATAGGGAAAGGGGAATCCCTCTGGAAGTACGCAACGCGGTATTGGGAGGTGTACAACTAGATCGAAGGATTCACCCCCGGAACAACGGTGCTGTCCTTCAAAATGGGACTAGACCCCAGGAGCCGGTTGTTTGAAGACCTCACCCTCTCTAGCCCTACGGACATCGACGGTCTGATGTCTCGAATAGAGAAGCACTGCAGGCTGGAGGAGGTTTGTACTGAACAGTTGAGAGCCGATCCCAACGTTGGTTCGAATCCCAGACCAACGAGTGGGAGTGCACTACGGCAGGTCAACAACATCAAGGCGAAGGAGAAAAGGGTTCCCCGACCGGACGAATTCACTGTGAATCGTACGGTGTTCAAAATGCCAATTTACGAATTGCTCCGGAAGATCGAGAAAGAAGACCACTTCCGGTATTCTCCAAAAATCACGGGGGAGCCTAAAGGAAAGAACACCTCTATGCAGTGCTCCTATCACCGGGACAAGGGGGCACCTCACGACACGGTGCATGACGTTTAAAGAATTCTTGAAAAAGCAGGTGCATGATGGGAGGCTCCGGGAGTACGTCGACGAGGAAAAGACAGTAGTCAGACTACCACCTCCTCCGCACCGGGACAACGAGGAGGTGGTACGGGTCATCAACATTATCCACGAGATGATGGATCAAGCAGCCGAGCAGAGAATCAATGAAGAGATCCGGCTGAGTCAAACCGGATGAATGGTGATGAATGTTGATACGACACCAAAACGACCACGACTAGAGCGGACCAGGAAATAGGGATGGAAATGGACCGGACTATTCCAGTTAGTGGCAAAACCGGTAACTGAACCGGTCACCCGAAATTGATAACCAAAACTAAACCGATAACCAAATGGTTTTGATTTTGGGTAACCGAAACCGAACCCGTTCGGATAACCGAACCCGTTCGGATAACCGGTTTCATAAAAAACAAATTTTAATGAAAAAACACTAAAAAACTGTTAAAAACTGTTAACTGTTAAAAAATTGTTTTTAAAACATTTTTTTAAAAACTGTTAAAACTATTAATCAAGAAAGTAAAAATTGATAAAAAACTGTTTTTCATTAAAACTATTTTTAATGAAAAAACTATTTTTTAACACCTAGAATTATTAAAAACCATCACAACTGATTCGGTTACCGGTTATCGGTTCGGTTTGATCTTTGATTCGGTTATCGTTCGGTTCAGTTTGGTTATTATTTGAACCGAAACCGAACCGGTATCCATTCGGTTCTCTCGTTCGATTATTGGTTCAGTTATTTTTCGGTTACCGGTTCGGGGAAAAACCTCGGGTTCGGTTACCGGTTCGGTCGCTATTGCCATCCCTACCAGGAAATAGCAAATTACCTTTTCGGAAAAAGATCTTGAGAGGATCCAATTCCCTCACATCGACGCTCTGGTCGTCAGTCTGAAACTTGGCAATTGCTTAGTCCGGAGGATCCTTATTGATACAGGTAGCTCAACGGACGTGATGTATTACCCACTATTCAAATAGTTGGGCTGCTCACTCGACGAGTTGGTCCCCTCCGAAGTCCCGCTTGTAGGCTTCAACTCAGCTCTGGTTTGGCCCTTTGGCATGGTTAGTGTAACGACCCGTCCCAATAATCATTTAAATTAAAACAAATATTGGACGGAGAACGTTACGAAGAAGACCTTAATACAAAAATCCCAAGTCTCAAAGTAAAATAAACCTCAAGGATTCCACTCACCATATTTTACCACAGATAAAACTTATTAAAACCTTGCAATATGCCTCAAGATAATACAACACCTCTCAACAATAAACTCCACAATAGATGACTCCAAGTAATCAACTACATTCCAATCAACGCAACACAGTAGAAGCTTAATACTCAACTAACCCAAATATTTTAACTCCAGAAAACTACAACCATCAACACAGGTACAAGGCTACATCTGCCTAAAATAAAACAACTACAACAATTGCATAAGCCCAACAAGCTATCACTACTAATTATAGCAAAAGGGCTAACGAATACTAGCCAACACAATCACCTGCTATAACAACTGCCATGCTTACTGACGGGCTAATACTGCTCCCATCTGATTGTAGTGGACCCGAACTTCAAGCCTTCACGACCTGAATTTCCAAGTCAAAAGAAAAGAAAGACAAACAAGCAAGGAAATCCAGAGTTTGTTAGATATGACATCTAAACATATGACTAACAAGAGATTAATTAACATAACAAGATAACTTGAATTAAAAGCACAATGGAAGCTAACATAAGCTAAATTAACAATTGCACACGTTTTATTCGTTTTTCCAAGTCATACATATCCCTTGCCTTAACTTGTTCATACAATTCCATATTATCCATTTTCCGATTCAATGGTAGGAGGGAGATAACTCCAAGGAACTGTTCATACTATCTCAACGTCTACAACGTAAGTGTGTCCAAACAATAGTCCACGTACGTAGGGTGTGAAATGCCCTCTACAACTATTCATTAACCTCTAAAGGTCCATATGTAACCCATTAGTATATATGATCACCTTCAACATGATCACTTCTTATTTCCCAAGGGGTGTTCCTTTTATCAACTCCACAAGCCACATTCACATAGGGCCATTGGTTATTAACATGCACTTCTTCCATTAAAATGATTATTACTTGCTATATTCCTCCACTAACAAGATACCTCAATACTGTACTTAAGCAATGCATAATTCATTGTGATAACACATAAGTTTACTTCACATTCCCTAACACTTACATTCCTATAAAGGAATAATCTAATTTTACAAATTCTAGAGTGAACACAACACCCAATGATATCATTGTTTTCACATGCCCAAAGGCCAGCCCGATTGACTATATTTGTTGTTCCTTAATTATTTTACCACACATGGTTCACATATTTTCACATGCCCGAAAGCAAGCCCAATTGGCTATATTTGTTGTTCGTTAATTATTTCTGCCCACACTGGTCACCTTAGGCTATACACAAGCCTCTTGGATCTTATGCCGAACTGCCCATACTGGCCACCTTAGGCTACACAAGTCTATTGGCAAAATTGCCGAACTGCCCACACTAGCCACCTTATAAGTATATAACTTATGCTGTCCACACTGGCCACCTTGACACATTACACGCATGCCATACATTATATCTATAATAGAGATATGAGAATAACACTTCCCATTTCACACGGACTCATATAAATAATGCAGTCCAATTTATCATTCACATTAGATTATCAATGTCCAATTGAAACATACTCTATGCCAATATACACCAACTCTTCCAATTAATCACATCAAGTAGCGTAACGAGCATACACGAGGAGACCGTGGTCATTTCCGGTAATGCGTGTAATGGTCATGGGTCTGTTCATGGTTTTCCATAAATATGTGTTCGTTCTTCCAGAAATTCAACATTTCGATATATGATTTCTCTCTCCTATCCTCAGTTCAACATTTCGATATGCATTCATCCTGAGACTGTGGGAATATTCACATTTGGATATATGATTTTTAACACATACCGAAATGTGATGACCATGTTCTGTCTTGGCTTTATTCATCGAAGCACACATTTCAGTATGTGGGTTTTGTTCTTGGTTTTTCGAAAATAGAGGCTCGCATTTCTGGAAGTACAACATCTCTTAACACATTCCGAAATGTGTTGTGGGGTTTCTTCTGTGCTGAGAGGCCCATGGGTTTGCATTTCGAAATGTGATCTATTAAACATATTGATATGTGCCCCGTTTTGCCTTTTTTTATGACTGCATCAGTAGGGTTGTATATCGAAATGTGTCTCAATCACAGTTCGATATGTGGACTGCTCTGGGTGTTCGAACAGTGTAACTGAGGGGTGTTATTGTCCATCCACCTGGGTTATACATATATCGTACACACGTGTGTGTGAGGGTTCATAACCCTCATTTTGTAGTCTCTCTCTCTATCTCTCCATCTCTCATCTTCTCTCCTAGATCTAGCTCAAACCACCGAGAGTTTGGGGATTCGGCCTTCACCAACGTCGGAGAGCTTGTCAAGGGCTATGCAACCACACCCATAGTTCGTGGCATTGTGAAGAACCCTCATCTAGGGTGTGCTTATGGCTTTAGCTAGAGGTAGAGTTGTCTATACCTTATATCTCTCTTATTGGTATACTCCTTTCTCCCTCTAGATTTCTCAAAAACTATGAGGACATTTTCGTAGTCATACTTGTGGGTCCTCAAGACCCGTCAATTCCTTGAGTATTCAAGTCCACATATGCATCTTTGGACTTCTTATTGCCTCTATTTCAAGATCTCAAGCTAAGTTTTGAAAACCCCCAATTTGGGGCAAACCCGCATATTGAATGTTCATGTAAAGAAGAAAATTGCTTGGATTAAAATAATGAACGGTTTTGGAAATGAGGCCAAATGAGTGTTTAGACACTTAAATTATTATTTGGAAAAATGTTTGTGAAAATCATGTTTTGGTTAAATTGATTGGTTAGGATAATATTTGCCCTAATCTCAAAGAATTGGATAGGTTTACTAAGACATGATAGATGACTGGGGTGGTTATCTTATATTCGGGAATTTCGTTCCCTGGGTGGATTTGCATCCACGACATTGTGCAATGGGGGCTTGACTGGGCCCTCCCGACGGGTCGGGTAATATGAGAAATTTTACGAGTAGTTTAGTCGACGGGCTTCTACCGCAGAATTAGACGAAACCTAAGAATTCTTCAAATAAAAGATAATATTGATATGTGACTCACTTGTTTCGTCAAGGTTGAGAAGATGCAGAAATTAATTATTGGACTCCCTTGTTTTGTCAACGTTGAGATGTTGATTATGAAAAATTGAACTCCTTGATTTCGTCAAGTTGAGTAATTTTGGAATGTTCTAACGAAATTGAAGGAAATTGGAATTTGGAAGAAAAGGATTTGATTTTGGAAATCAATTGATTTTATGAAACAAAAATGAGATCCTCATGCATGCACATTTTATTTCTCTCGCAATCGCACTCGCATACCCCAATTTTAGAAATATTTGGATATAGATTAAATAACTCCTCATGCTCCCGTGGTGCGGTGAGCCGAGACGCCTCAAAGAGGTACCATTTTAGTTCGGCCAAGGCTTGGCTCGATTCTTCCGTCCAATGGAAGCTGCGTTGGTTGCACTTCTTGAGGAGGCTGAAGAATGGCCGGTATTTATCGGAAGACCGGCTGATAAAGCGACCGAGTGTCGCGGCCATTCCTGTCAGTTTCTGGACCTCCTTGATGGTCCGGGGTGCTTGTAAATTCTGGATTGCAACGATCTGGGTCGGATCCGCCTCGATTCCTCTCCGGGTGACAAGGTGGCCTAGTAATTGACAGGACCCAACTCCGAAGGCACATTTCTCCGCGTTGAGCCAGAACTGGTGCTTCTTCAATATATCAAACACTAGCTGGAGGTCCGCCAGGTGATCCGTTTATTCCTTGCTTTTTACTAACATATCGTCTATATACGCTT
This sequence comes from Monotropa hypopitys, assembly GCA_002855965.1. Lineage (NCBI taxonomy): Eukaryota > Viridiplantae > Streptophyta > Magnoliopsida > Ericales > Ericaceae > Monotropa > Monotropa hypopitys. Next base: position 5,595 of record NMUG010002036.1, on the reverse strand, counting down.
CCATGGTCCGGCCAATGAGACTCTGGAACATCGTCGTAACCATCCACTGATATGTTGCCTCGGTATTCGTGAGCCCGAAGGGCATTACTTGATAGAAGTATAGTCCCCCTGGGAGAAATAAATGCCTTCTCTGCGTCAGGGGGGTACATCGCTATCTGACGGTACCTTGGGTAGGCATCCATAAAGCTGAGACGGTCATGCCCAGCAGTTGCATCGACCAGTTGATCGATCCGGAGAAGAGGGAACGGATCCTTGGGGTAGGCGCCGTTCAGGTTAGTGTAGTCCACACATACCATGAACTTGCCATTTTTCTTCTTGACGACCACCGTATTGGAGAGCCAAGTTGGGTACTGGACGTCCCGAATCGCCCTTGCTTCAAGTAGCCGGTCCACCTCTTCGATCACTGCCTCCGTATGGATTGCCGCTGAACGATGGGCTTTCTGCACTACAGGCCGGGAGGCAGAGTCGACGTTGGGTCGGTGGCATATGAGGTCCGAACTAATCCCTGACATTTCATAAGGGGTCCAGGCAAAGACTTCGATGTTGGATTTCAGGAAGTGGACCATCTCCTTTTGCTCTGATTCTGGTATGGCCGACCCAATAAAAAAGAAGCAATCACTGTCATCTACGACCAGAACACGCACCAAGTCTTCCACTGCTTTTCTGAAGCTTTGGTGCCAACTTTTTCTAGTACCAGAGAATCTGGGGTTTCCACCCAATGTACCTGTGCTGGTACGGTCTTGCTCTTGACGGCAGCTATGTAGCACCTTTTGGACGACATCTGGTCCTCGTAGATGTCTTCTTGCCCATTCGGGCCGTTGAACCGTACCACCTGTAGGTAAGTGGATGCAATAGTTTTCATCAGGTGGAGCCAGTCCCTATCTAGTATGGCGTTGTACGGGCTTGGGACGTCCACAGAACAAACTCCGTCTACACTGTATTGCTTCCGGTCGTGACCGGAACACTAACTGTCACACCCGTTCCTATTAAATCCGATTAAATGGAATTTATAGGTGAAATAATAATTAAATTAATCCTAACAATTGTATGTGTATAAGTATTGGCATGCAAGTGGCGAAATGCGAGGTAGAAAGGATGTGGAAACGTTTGAGGTTGAATTTGGTATGAGAGGAGGGTTGAAATTGCTTAGTGGTTACTGGTAAATTGTATTGAGGTACATGAGATTAATTAGAACATTCCAAAATTACTCAACTTGACGAAATCAAGGAGTTCAATTTTTCAAAATCAACATCTCAACGTCGACAAAACAAGGGAGTCCAATAATTAATTTCCGCATCTTCTCAACCTTGACGAAACAAGTGAGTCACATATCAATATTATCTTTTATTTGAAGAATTCTTAGGTTTCGTCTAATTCCGCGGTAGAAGTCCGTCGACTAAACTACTCGTAAGATTTCTCATATTACCCGACCCGTCGGGAGGGCCCAGTCAAGCCCCTATTGCACAATGTCGTGGATGCAAATCCACCCAGGGAACGAAATTCCCGAATATAAGATAGCCACCCCAGTCATCTATCATGTCTTAGTAAACTTATCCAATTCTTTGAGATTAGGGCAAATATCATCTTAACCAATCAATTTAACCAAAACATGATTTTCATAAACATTTTTCCAAATAATAATTTAAGTGTCTAAACACTCATTTGGCCTCATTTCCAAAACCGTTCATTATTTTAATCCAATCAATTTTCTTCTTTACATGAACATTCAATATGCAGGTTTGCCCCAAATTGGAGGTTTTCAAAACTTAGCTTGAGATCTTGAAATAAAGGCAATAAGAAGTCCAAAGATGCATATGTGGACTTGAATACTCAAGGAATTGACGAGTCTTGAGGACCCACAAGTATGACTACGAAAATGTCCTCATAGTTTTTGAGAAATCCAGAGGGAGAAAGGGGATACCAATAAGAGAGATATAAGGTATAGTCTATAGACAACTCTACCTCTAGCTAAAGCCATAAACACACCCTAGATGAGGGTTCTTCACAATGCCACGAACTATGGGTGTGGTTGCGTAGCCCTTGACCAGCTCTCTGACGTTGGTGAAGGCCGAATCCCCAAACTCTCGGTGGTTTGAGCTAGATCTAGGAGAGAAAACGAGAGATGGAGAGATAGAGAGATAGAGAGAGAAAGATTACAAAATGAGGGTTATGAACCCTCACACACACGTGTGTACGATATATGTATAACCCAGGTGGATGGACAATAACACCCATCAGTTACATTGTTCGAACACCCAGAGCAGTCCACATATCGAACTGTGATTGAGACACATTTCGATATACAACCCTACTGATGCAATCATAAAAAAAGGCAAAACGGGGCACATATCAAAATATTTAATAGATCACATTTCGAAATGCAAACCCATTGGCCTCTCAACACAGAAGAAACCCCACAACACATTTCGGAATGTGTTAAGAGATGTTGTACTTCCGGAAATGCGAGCCTCTATTTTCGAAAAACCAAGAACAAAATCCACATACTGAAATGTGTGCTTCGATGAATAAAGCCAAGACAGAACATGGTCATCACATTTCGGTATGTGTTGAAAATCACATATCGAAATGTGAATATTCCCACAGTCTCTGGATGAATGCATATCGAAATGTTGAACTGAGGATGGGAGAGAGAAATCATATATCGAAATGTTGAATTTCTGGAAGAACGAACACATATTTACGGAAAACCATGAACAGACCCATGACCATTACACGCATTACCGGAATTTCCAGAAAATCAAGACCAAGACCCAACCTAGGTCCTTCTCCCACAAACTTTTCTCCTTCTTCCGGATGTTCACCCTCTCTCTCTTTCCATTTCTGGAAAACAAAACTCAAGCCAACCCTCAAATTTCCTGAAAAGCCAAGCAGCCACATCCCCTTCTATTGTTCCCCTTCTGGTCTTCCCGAAAAATCAAGGCTTAGACCAACCTTCCTTCATCTTTCCTCTCACCCATTTCCACCAACTCTCATCTTAACTCCCTCAAACACAACACTCAGCCCACCATTGGAAATCCACATACCTGCAACCAACTTCCAGAAATCCAACTCCACTCCTATAAAGGGCAAACTAAGACCATGAACACAAGGTCAAGCCAAACCAACCAAACGAAACTTCAACCACCAAAACCATCTCAAATCTTTCCAAACCAACTCTAGCACCTCTAAGTTACCCATGCCAAAGCATGGCTCAAGGCAAGGACCATCCTATTTTGGAATCCATTTATCTAAGTATGGGCCAAGTCATTTAAAATTATATAAAAACTCCTTTAAATTTCTAGGATATGACACTTTTGACCTTCGTAAAACTAGAACACTTATGTTTAGAAACTGACCTCATACTTGTCTCGTTAAAATTCTAAGAGGTTAAATATTGAAAATCCTATAAATTTTGTAGAGATTTTTTATTTCTTAAAGTGTATAAGGGGTTGGTTGTCTCCACAAGGCTGCATGTTGCTCTGCCTGTATGATTACAAACGAGCCGAATATTGTCAAGTCTACGTTCGACTCATTTATTAAACGAGCCTAAAATTGAGGTCAAGTTCGATTCATTTAATAGACGAACTTAATTTGAGCCAAATTGGCCTCATCTTGAGTTGAACTCAGATATATTCACGAGCCTTACAACAACAATAACATTATACATGTAATCCTCAATCAATGGAGGTATGGACGGGAGAGGATTGAAGACAGGCCTAACATTTGATAATGTATACACAAAGTAATTTCTCTCAGAAAGTTCTACCACTAAAATAGCGCGCTCTACACCTCCCAAAATCGAGAATTTCAAGGACATTATGTCGTGACATTATGTTTCCAAATCAAAGTCAAAAGTGATCAGAGAGGCCATGTCTAGAGACACAATTCATTTATGTGCTCATTACCTTGCTTCCTTCGTTCAAAATCCAGAGCATCAATAATGTGCAACCCAATGATCTGGATTTTGACTCGTTAAGTATTACGAGCCTTAACGAGTAAAAATATTATGCATTTATGCTCGCATACGGATCTAGAACTACAAATAAAATTATTGTCATGTACACAATTAAGTTTATACATAGATAAAATTGTAAGAAAATATACATATATAAGTTTATAGGACATATAAACGTTTATAAGTTATAGAATTTTTAATTTGTGCATACATAAGTTTACACACATATAAGTTTGTACACTCACGAAATAGTCATTTTATACATATACCTCAAGTCCGCATCCCTCATTGAGCTGAAACTGTCAAGCTCGAGTTCGGCTCATTTATTAAATTAGACTAAAAATTGAATTCATGGTAGGTTCGTTTAATAGACAAACCGTATTTGAATGATGACTTACCGAGTCAGGCCTCGAACAGTTCACGAACGGCTCGGTTCATTTGTAGCCATACCTCCCTGTAACTTCCGAGACTTTACGTATGAAAATTCACATGCCTTGAGTTATGGGAGCCTGTGTACTTTGTTATATATTTAGATTTTGCCCATGCTTATTTGGATAAATGCGATGTCATTATTCTAAATCTCTACGTACAGCTAAAAGGAAGTTATTATTGTCTTACAGGAGCACAGACTGTTTGGATATCAGATGGATGCCATACATTGCACATGCTGGTGGTATCAGATATGATTGCTTCTGTTGAGGAAAGAGAAAGTAAAGACGCAGAGGAAACGTTTGTAGGCATTTCAGGTATTCAATTTTCCACCTTTATTTTGCTTTAAGCTCGTTAGTCTATCTTATGTCATTGGTGTTTGCAAGGCGAGGCTTTTGTTGGGTAAAAAAGACAGTTGGATGAAGCCCAGACCTTCTTTTACTTGGTTTCAACTTTGATGAGTTTGCTTCATGAATGGCAGAATGAGGTTCTGCTACTTAGAGAATCTGTTTTGCTGAATTTGTCTGGCTTGTCATCATGCAAGCGATGTTGTCACACCCCGCCTCGGAAGGTAATCCTAATGACCCTGCCAACACGTGGTGCGACAATCATAATCATTCTAAACCACATCTAATCTTAACAATTGACAATGATAACGGGGAATAATATCTCAACTTTTATTCCACCTAACAATTAAACTCCACATTATATAACTTCTAAAATAAACTATTACATTACAAAGTTGTAACGGAAATTAAACTAAAATATTTGTTTCATTAATGTTTTACAACTAAACAAGTTTATACATCAACTATATAACAAAAAGTCTACTATGCCCATCTAGTATTTTCCTTCCATCTAAGGCTCGTCTGACTCTAAGCTAGTAATGGACCTCCAAGCTTATTCTGAAAATCTGGAATTCATAACCGAATTCCAAAAGAGTTCACCAGAAATCATATGAAATAATTAAACATGACCAATACAACAATATCCTGCCCAATATCAACATGGAATAGAATCAACCACATTCATCTACATAATCTGATACTATTATGTTTCTCTTCTTTTATGCGATACATATACTACTTCTTGGGAATTCCCTCTACGATCTAGGTATGTCATAGAAACAGGCATTGACCTAGTCAATTTACGCTCAATTTGGGCTATCATTGGCTTAATAGTCATATCATCATCTACGACCATTAGATCAC